>PVLD010020744.1:0-33181 GCA_004027595.1 Dinomys branickii | reverse complement strand
GCACATGTATCGCTGATTTATTTCACTTATGAGTATGGACTCCAGTTTTGTCCACTTGCCTACAAAGTTCCCAAAATTGTCTTTCTTTATAGCTGAATAATATTCCATTATATAAAAATGCCACAATTTTTTAATCCAGTCTTCTGTGGATGGGCACTTGGGTTGCTTCCACATTTTAGCTATTACAAATTGTGCTTCTGCAGCAGTTCTGAATGTCCTCTTCCCGGTCTTTAGCTGCACCATCATGGCTGCTTTGGTGTTCAGAACTGATTCAAAACATTTACTATGCAGAGTCCTTCTGACCCTGGGGAAGAGCCAGAAGTTGGATGGTACCAGATGTGGTGACTTAGATGGATGAGGACACACTAGTGTTTTTACGAGCCTGCCTTCCACATATATTTTGATCACAACTTGTAAAGACACGAAAGAGGACTTCTGAAACTGCTTCAGAAAGTGGCATGAATAATGAGGTGTGTTTGAAGTGGGGGGCATATATATATATTTTTTGTCTTTTTGAGACAGGGTCTTGCTATGCAGTTCAAGCTGGCCTTGAGCTCACTTTGTAGCCCAGGCTGGTTTCAAACTTGCAACAATCCTCCTGCCTCAGCCTCCCGAGTGCTGGGACTACAGGTGTGTGCCATCACGCCTGGCTGAGATGGGCATATTTTGAGGGAGATTAATGGCAATGTATCTTTTATGGTAATAAATATTAAAATTTAAACATTCCTCATATATTTCAATCATACTTTGTAGCTAGGATTTGTAGCAGTAATACAGAGGACAGCACATACACTATTGGTCTCTTAAGAGATTTTGCTTGTTTTTACCAAATCTTAACTGCCTTCTTCCTCTATTACACTTGTTTTTTTTTTTTTTTTAGCTGTACTGGGGAATGAATCCAGGGCCTTTGCATTCATCAGCTGTACCTTTAGTCCTTTTGGATTTATTTTGAGATAGGGTCTCACTAAGTTGTCCAGCTTGGCTCAAACTCGTAATCCTCCTAGCTCAGCCTCCCACAACGCTGGGATTGTTGCTGGGTTTTTTTGAGGCAGGGTATCACTGTGTAGTGCAGGCTGGCCTTGAACTTGCAGTGATCCTCCTGCCTTAGCCTCCTGAGTGCTGGGATTACAGGTGTGTGCTACAATGCCTGGACTATTTTTTATTATTTATTTGAAAATTAAAAAAAAATTTTTTTCCTACCTGGTGCAAGATCTTATCTCAAAATGAAAAATTAAAAGGGTTGAGAATGTAGCTCAATGGGAAAGGCCCTGGGTTCAATTCCCAGTACTACCAAGTCAATCAGTAATGTACTCATTTGCTTACAATTTGGTATATGTCCTTCTAAACTTTCATGTATGAACATACTTTCATGTTTTAATTTAGAAGACATGATCAATATTTTATAACCTGCTTAACTCATTTACATTATATTACAAATATCTTGTGAGACCTAAGATTGTTCATTTTTTAAAATGGCATTGTGCACTGCATAAGTAACAAAAATTTATAAATACTCTAGAAAAAACAACAGTGTTCCTCTGTTACTATACCCTCATGAAACTTCTGACACCAAACTTGAGGTGTTTTTCTATACCAAGCAATTCTTTAAATGGATGTTGTGTAATTCAATTAAATTCTGATACTAACTACACCTAGAGGTAGTGTCAGATCCCACAAGGTAAAGACTCAACTTCATTAGACTGGTCCCATTTCAGACACCAAATCGAGTCCCATGTTATCAACTGTGCTTCTGCAGACCATTTCCCATAATCTTTACCATGAGTTGGACAATTTGCTAGGATGGCTGACAGAATTCACTTTCCTAACATTTGCCAATTTATTACAAAGGATACTCATGTACATCAAAGTGAAGAAACTTACTTGGCAAGGTGTGGGAAGGGCAGCTCTGCTGTGCCCTCTCTGAGATCACTTTCCATGTGCTCACCACCTGGAAACTCATCAGAGATCTGGTCCAAGAGCTGTTTCAGAGCTTAAAGTCTAGCACCTCCCTCGCCCCCTTTCTAGTATATGGGGAGTAGGGCTGAAAGTTCCAACTTTCTGGTGACTGATCCCATCTTGAGTTATCCCTCTAGAAGCACCACCCAAATCAAGTAACTATTTAGTGTAAACCCTGGTGCTCTCAAAAGATACCCAATTGCTCAGGAATTTCAAGGGTGTCAAGGGCTGGGTTATAGGGACCAGAGACAAACCCCAAATAAATCATATCACAAATACCTTGTTCAACATTTCCTCGCCTTCCAAAATTATGAATGATGCTGCAGTATATCTTTGCACCTATAATGTATTCGTGCATGCCTCTATTGCTTTCCTTAAAATAAATGTCTAGAAGCAAATCAGGTGTTTAAGCCTGTGTTACCCAATATGGTATTTACTAGCCACATCAACTTTTAAAATAAAAGAACATTTAGCTTCTCAATTGTACAAGCCATATTTCAAGTGCTCAACAGCAGATTTAGCCAGTGGCTATTCAAATCGTGCACTGATTCCCTTAAAATCACCTACGGGATGAGAATCAGAACAATGGATCCCTGGTTTGATAAGAGAAAAAGGAATGACTGGCGAGTGCACAAGAAGGGAGCTTCTGACATGATGCAGATGTTCCACACTTTGACAGGGATTGTGAACAGGACCTGCTAGAACTGATACACATTTGTAAATTATACCTCAGTTTTTTTAAAGGAAGGGAAAAAAGCAAGAAATACTGCGATAACATTGAGTTTTTAGGCAATACATTAATTATTTATTATTTATAGAACTTAAAAAAAATTATTTCCTACCTCAGGAGACCAAAATGTTTTACTCACTTGAGTGTAGGGAGAACAGAATGAGCTACACTAAGCCGAACCATTCAATTGTTAGATCCTGCTGGCACTGGAAAACTGACACTATCAGCCAACACTTACGAAAGTACCGGAAACTGCTAAGCATTTACCTGTTTCTCTTCATCTGGCATATTTTTTTCCAGTTCTATTAAGTACTCTTCATCCAGCTCAGAGGAATTCCCACCATCATGGGCTGCGTTCTGGGCATCATCCGCTCCTGACGCCTCCTCCAAGAAGGCACTGCAGTCGTGAAAACACTCTTCTTCTCCTGGCTCATCATCATCCTTGGGCAGCTTGCTCTGGGAATGCTGATCAGCGGCATCAGGAACTGCAGGCCTGGCACACTCTGCTTCTTGGGGCTCTGTAATCTTCAAACCACTGAACAGACCCTCTGGAACCTTACAGTTCTCTGACTTCTCCTCCATGCTGAATTCAGTGAGGGAGGCGAGGCTGAAGCCCTGGGAAGGAAACAATACGGGTTAATGTTACTTACATTAAAAGGAAATTCTGCCTTTCATACCTTAACAAACCTCTGCATCAAAGCCTCACTTCCTTTTGTTGGCATTCATTATTTAATAAATAAACCCATAAACAATGCCAAACCTTATTTTAACTGATATGCCCACATAATTTATGAGCAACAAGGGACAAACGATCTGTCTTTTTTCTATTGGTGCTGGGGATTGAGCACGGCTGGGCCGATCACTGGGCCATACCTCCAACCTCTAACAAGACACCGATTTTAAGGTGACTCTTCTATATTCCAAGCTCACGTTCTGCTGAGGTAGGAAAAATAAAACGGGGTTGGGGGCAGGGCTTAAAACAGCAACAAAAATGAAATGGCCCTAATTTTTACTTAGAATGAAGGTCCAAACCGTAAATAAGAAAATTTCCGTCTTTGCCAGCACCACCACCGAAGCTCTAAAATAAGGTTTTAGTTGAGCTCAAAATGGGATTCTGTGCCCAAACCGTGAAGACGGATTTGACAGAAATGCACGCGATGGCTAATAGTGGAAGGAGAGCCCAGGAGCCTAATCCGAGTCCTAACACGGATCCTCGTGGGGGTCAAAATCCGGCCCTTAGAAGGGTGGTTCTCAGCCCTGGCTGCGTAGTAAAACCGGGGCTGGTCTGGAAAATACTGCTGTCCAGACCCTGCCCAGATTCTGATTTTACTGGTCTGGGGGTGGGCCAGGGCCTCTAGTTTAATATGCAGCCAACGAAGAACTACAGCTTTAGCTGAGTCAGACCGTCCGCAGTCCCGCCCCTCGGGTCGCAGCAAAAGCACGCCAACGACCGTGAGTCGCGACAGGAGTCCGAATTCACCCTAGCTTGTTCCAAGAAACCATAAAGCACTAAGAGAGTAATACGAAGCTTTCGCCTCCAAGGAGTCTTGTTTCTCCCCGCCCCCAGATCAGGTAGAAGGACGCAGGAGTCTGCGTACCCAGAGTTAGAGAAGTGTTAACCTGCGCTTCCTAGCAGGGTTATCCCCAACCTATGTTTCTCACTGCCAAGCCGCCACATGCACCCCACTACTCACAGCCTCGCAGCTCCTCTGGCTTACCACCTTCCAAGTCAGTGAGAACTTCTACTTCCGCTCAAGCAGGCGCACTTCCGGCGGCGCCCAATAAATGAGACATTATTTGCAAAGCATCCTGGGAAATGTAGTGATCGACTCGGGGAGACAGCAGAACGACATATGACGCTATATGACGTAATTGTACGGACCAAAAGAAATGCCAGATGGTTGCCATCTTGAGTTACGGCAACACTTAGCCTTCTTGGCGCAAAAGAAACAGTCTGTCCGTGTCGTTTTATTCTTTCATTCTGACCTTTCTCGTGCTAGGAATATATAAAAGAACGCAAAACATGATAAATAGTTGTTTCGAGGTAAAGTATTTTTTTCTCCAATGGTTCTCCAATCCTTTCAAAGGATCCTCCACCAGAATTATTTGCCTCACTCCTCAGGCTCCTGAAGTAATCATTATTGTTAATGAAGGTCTTATAAATATTACCATGATTATCATCAGTTATTAGTAGCAACAATAATTTTACTATTGTTAGTTACTGATTTTGCTATTGTTATTAGTGACTATTAGTGTTATTAATAGAATTAACATTTGTGAAGATTTCGTTCATACCCCTAGAAGACTGAGCACCTGTTGAAAGAATGGATGCTGAATATGAATGAATGCTAGACATCATACCGGAACCAGTGGTGGTAAGGCAGGGGATTAGGGCTTGGCAAAATGAGGGGAGGGCTACCGGCATCACCTGTCAATCATGGAGTGCCATCAAATCATGGCCAAGACGCATGCTCAGAACAGCCTCACAGTCCTGCGTCGGTCAGCCAGGATGTGACATCAAAAGAAGGTGAAAAAAGACATCAGCCCTTGGGCCTCCTCACCACTGCCCTCCTGTTCGTGCTGTGACCTACTCTATGTGTAGAACATAGCTTCTGTTTTTCTTCTTTTCCTCCCTTTTTTTCCCCAATAATTGTTAAACTTTTATCAGTTGTCTCAAGTTCTTTCAGTGGGATAAGAGCCTGGAACCAGCAGACACCACACAGACTGACAACAGTGGGTCTAGCAGTAAATCAAGGATGCAACAGGAGAACCAGGCTCTTCTTTCCCTAGGCTTTTCTTTCTAGGGGAGAAGCTGGATGGTTTCTTGATGACAAATGTTCACTCTGCAATCACTAACTCATTTTATCTGTGGTCAGCTCTGTCTGGGAGTAGGGCAGGGAGTAGAGGGAAATGAGCAAGTCTCAAGTAGCCGAGAATGATGGGGGGATACAAAAGGGGAATCTTCTTCCAGGGTGATCCCAGGGTTGCTAGCATGACAACTAGATTGCTATTCAGCAGGACAGTTAGCAATGCTGATTCTGCCAGGCGGGATGGCACACGCCTGCAATTTTAGCACTCGGAAGGATGAGTCAGGAGGATCACTGTGAGTTCGAGGCCAGCCTGGGCTGCATACTGAGTTCGAAGCCAGCCTCAATCACTAGCAAGACCCTGTCTCAAAAAAAAAAAAAAAAGCAGACCGTATAGATTCTGGAGTCTGGAGTGTGTTGGTTTGAACCCCTGTGAACCAGCCGTGCGATCTTGTACTTATCGCCAACCTTGGCAGTGTAGTATGTATGTCATAGTGATACCCACTCCACAAGGTTCCACCAAATTTAAATGGAATAATGAGCTGAAAGTCTTTAGTACAGACACTAGCAGAAAACTTTCACTTGAAGTAAATTGCTTTGTGTACAGTCTGTAGGCAGGGACAAATGACTCCTGCTTTTCCCGGTGACTTGCTATGCGCAGGCTGTTCTAGCATCCTGGATGGTCTGTGCATCTGTACTCCCCGCAGGTAGAGATTTAAGTCTGCGCCAGACCCACGCAGTTCTTTTTGTCCTCAGAGTGGTTGTGCGCAAACATGAGGCTTACTGACCCGGGTATTAGGGGCACAAACTTGCACTCTAGGACCCTCTAATTCTTCAGCTCCATTTTCCTCTTTATTCTCAGAGTTGGGGCTCCTGAGCTTGCCAAAGCGGATCGGGAGGGGTTTCAAGTGGGAAACACAATCAAAAGTTAACATTCTATGATTAAATTTGTACATTCCTTTTGTTTGTTTGTTTTTTAAAGACAGGATCTTACTATGTACCCCAGGCTGGTCTTGAACTTGTGGCAATCCTGCCTCAGCCTCCCAAGTCCTGGGATTATAGGTGTGCACGACCATGCCTGGCAAATTTTCACACTTCTGCATTCCCCTAGATCAGTGTGCTTAATAGAAATGCAGTGTGAACTGAATATGTAATTTTAAATTTCCTACTAGCAGTGTTTAAAACAGTAAAAGAAGTAAAATCAATTTAACTTTTAATATTACTAAATTAAATCATTGATATTTTATTTAACCAAATATGTCCCAAATTATATCCTTTAAACATGTGATCAATGTAAAAATTACTAACAATTTATTTGATGTTATGTTTTTCATACTGTAGTGGATTGACAACTGGTGGTCAACTTATAAACCCCAGCTGAACTAAGTGTGGTGCTGGTTGTGGGAGGCCCACATGATGATTGTTGCCAGCAGCATAAGAAGCAGAACTGGAGAATTTAGGCTGTTGGGAGCTGAGAAAGGCTGTTGGGAGCTGGTAGAAGCTGTAAGGAGCTCTTGGTTCTTTTGGAGGAGCTCGTCACGCTGGCTTTCCTGGTGAACTTGGCTGTTTTGATCCTCCAAGGAACTGGGGACCTTGTTGGCACTGAGAATAGCTTTGGTTCACTTTGGGGGAGATCTGGTCCTCTCTCTGAACATTGCTTCCTGGCTCTGGAGGGGAAGAAGGTGCACAGCTCAGTGTCCTGGAGAAGCTTGTTGCGTTGGCTGGCTTTCCTGATGGGAACTCAGCTGTCTTCACCACTGGTGGAACTCAGGACCTCACTGTTGCTGAGGATGGCTGTGGTACCTTTCGGGGGAGCTGTGGCTTTTACTTTGTGCATCACTTCCTGGTTTTAGTAGAGATCCCTCAGCCAGCTAGCACAGATCCTTCATCCTGCTGGCACAGACTTCCTGGATTCTACCACTGACCTTTAGGCCTTTCCAGTGCAGATCTGTGAAACAGGCCTGCATGAGACATTGTTATGGGCTCTAGGCCTCTAGTTGGCTTGGGGGAGGCATTGTTATGAGCTCTAGGTCTTCAATTGGGCTCAGGCAGGACATTTCCATGGGATCCAGGCCCTCGGCTAGTTTCCTTGGTCTTAGTGTGTGGACAGATTTCCTGCACTCTTTTGTATATCATTCCTTGGGTGACTATTACAAAAATTTTTCAAGTCCCTACACTTTGCAGCCTCAAACTTGGAAAAGTGAAAGACTTTGAGAAGAAAGCCACGGAGTGCCATGTTCTAAAATGACAGCAGCGGCAGCGCCAGGTTCCAGAATGGTGGCAGATAAGAGCAAAAGCAAAGGTAAAATGGAGGAGCAGCGGAGAGATTAAAAGTTTTCCCCAAAATCAAAAGAACAGAAGAGAGCAGGGACTTAAGTCTGGTCTGTCCACAAAAATCTATGTTCTTCTGGAAAACAAAGAGGCCAACTCTATACAGCAGCCTCAACTATAAGACAAAGAAATAGCTCTCAAGCTGATTTATGTCTACAAATGCATGTGTGGATAGATATTTTGCAGGAAAACCCTGTAGTGTTTTAGTGTCAGACAAATGGCTTGCAGCCTGCTTAAAGATGAAGCCTTTCTTGCTGGTTATGGGTACATGAAGGCCCCGTATGAAATGGAGATGGACAGTCTTGGAGGGAGTCATCCAGAAGGTTGACAAGGCCAGCATCCTGCTCCCATGTACCCACCTTCCCACCCTCCACCCCCAGCCCTCATCTGGTCATTTAGCCAAGAAAGAAAATGCAGTGCTTCAACCACAAATGGAAGGATTGAGGTAGCCCATACCCCCACTCACCTCTGGGATTCATCAGCTAACAATTTCATAACAATTTGAGTTATGAAACATATTTCCAACCATCTATTTATTATGCTAAATACTTATGCTTATTTAAAAACATAAAGCAGTGTGTTTATAATATACCATTCTATGCAAATTCAGGCAGGAGGCCAATTACGATCCAACAGAGCAAGACTCTATTTTTAAAAAAGCAGTCAAGAAACATTTGTCAACAAATGAATGAGTAAATGAATCATCTCCTTTCAGTCCCACAGTAAGAAAACCAAGGCTTGTTAAATGTTTTTTTAAACATAAAAATAGCCTTTTTTTTAAAAAAAGAGGGATACAAATTTCCTCAAATCTAACTCTTAACTGGATTATTTCTGTGACTCAGACTTCAACAGTATTTGTCATCTTTCTGGTACAATAACAAAATACCCAAGACAATGAACTTAACAAGAGAAAAGGTGTATTCTGACTCTGAGCTTTGGAGGCTTCAGTCCATGTTGTCTGGCTCCATTGCTCTTGGGTGTGCGGTGAGGCAGGATTTCACGGCAGGAGCACATGACAGAGGAAGTTGCTCACTCATAGTTTGGAAAGCAAAGACAGGCCAGATGGAGCCAGAGTTCTAATATCCCCTTCAAAATCGTGCATTCTCAGTGACCTAACTTTTTGCCAAGTGGTCCTACTTCTCAAAGGTTCTACCACTTTTCCATAGCACAGACTCAGGAGAAAGCCTTTACTTGAGAGGTATGTCGGACCCAAACTATGGCATCAACATCAGACTGAAAGTCTCTCTAAGCTAGAGAAAAAGGGGCTTGCATTGTGCAAACCAAAGAGTCCTCAACATAAATTTCTCAGAGTATTTTTATAAACCTCTGGGGGTGCTGATTATGACACCAGCTTGTTTAGGAACCATCTTGCTCGTCCAGGAAAACCACCTGACCCTGTGTCTTTGAGTACAAGACTGGGAAAGTATTCAATAACACTTTTGATATTAACTTGGGACCCTCACTTACATGTACTTTAACATATAAGATATTTGTCAGTGGAAGTATTAGTTATGGTTATCTCAGCAGGCTTTTTTTTTTCTCCAGATAGGATCTCACTATGTAGTTCAGGCTAGTTTTGAACTCATTATGTAGCCCAGGGTGGCCCTGAACTCATGGCAGTCCCCCTGCCTCGGCCTCCTGAGTGTTGGCATCACAGGTATGTGCCACCACACCTGGCTCAGCAGAATTCTTGGATGAATACTTTAATAACAATTCACACAAATACTTTAAAGCTTATGAAGGACAACTCCCTGAACTTTGCTATATTTTTGTACAATTACCCCTACGTTTATAGGTTGTAGATAAAATGACTGTGGTCGATGTAAGACTATTTTGTAACCAGAGTATGACTGAGGATTTTCAAAGAGCCTAAGGCACCTGGAGCTACATGACTGGCAAAATCTCATTTTACCTCCTCATCTTCTTAACTAGTTTAATCTAAGTGCAGTGCTGTAGTTTGGATCTTAAATTTCCCTCAGAGGTTAGCGTAGTAAATACTTTCTCCTACTGTGGTGCTATGGGGGGAAGTGAAGACCTTACTTAGAAGGCAGAGCATGGTAGGGGGCTCTCAGGTTAGAGGGGCACATGCTGATGGGATAGTGGGACTCTGACCCCTTCCTATTTCTCTCTTTCATTCTGCCATGCACTCCTCCCCAGGATGTGCTGCCTTGCCATAGGCCTCAAAGAACTGAAGCCAATGGATTATGGGTCAAACCCCCTAAAACTAAAAGCCAAAGTGTTATGGTTTACACATTGTGTCAGTTTGGGGAGTCTGGAGGTTTGGCTGAGTGACTCAGCAGGAAGCCAGGGTGCTCACTTTGTACACATCCTGAGCCTGTGGAAGAGGAGGGCATGGAGACTGTGTGAGAGCTACATGCCCCCTGGGTGGGGGTAGCTGTTGACAAGGTAAGGGAGAAAAAGAGGCTGCTTTGCCGCCATTCCTCCCTTTTGCTCTGGTTGATTTTGCTGTGCTCTGCTGCCATGAACAGTTTGCCCTCTGCCATGTGCCACTCGGCCTCTGAGCCAGCCAAGTATGGACTGAAACCTCCACAAACGGTAAGCTAAATAAACCTTTCCTTCCTTCATTTTGGGTGTTGGGTATTTTGTCTCACCAACAAGAGTAAAGTAACGAAGACAGAAAGTAAACCTTTTATCTTTATAACTTGAGTATCTCAGGTATTTCTTACAGTAACAGGAAGCTTATGAACATGTATGAAAGGTGCACTTTCTTTTGATTATTGACTTTTCTATTAGTTTATTCTCAACATGACACTAGAAAATGTGTGGTTATAGAAGGATTACTTCTATGAAAATGTCCTCATTGTATTCTTGTTGCTGGGACTAAACACTGGACACACAAAGTTAAAGGAGAAAAGGTTTATGTTATGGTTTGTGTCCAGATGTCCCCCTATAGCCTCATGCAGTCATGGGGGCAGGCTTCTACAGTTTATGATGGATTCATGGTCCAGTGCTGGGAGTGCTATATCCACCCTAGCCTGCTCTTGCGAGCTGCTCAAGCTGAAAATGGTCGTATGTGTGAGGGCAAGATAGTCAGAGTGCCTAAAGCAGTCAGGCTACCTCAGTCTTGAGAAAAACATCCTGCTTGGACAATTTCAGTCATTAGTCACTAGGCAGCCTTGTGTCTTCTGATAGTAACTTTGCAAAGGTATAGGTAAACATCCCTCTTGTTGTTAGTCAGTCCTCTTGCCCATCAGGTGAGAGGCCACTTCACCTCACCCAGCTTTTGACTCCTGTCTTGATTTTCTAAATTCCCTCTTCTCGGGGGCTGGGGATATAGCTCAGTGGAATAAGCATCTGCCTAGCAAGCGCAGGGTCCTGAGTTCGATCCCCAGTACTGCCAAAAAATAAATAAATAAATAAATAAATAAATAAATTACCTCTTCTCCCAGGTACCACGGAGAGATGACTGAGTTCCTACCTCCTGATTACAATATGGGACAGAAAGACATTTGCGCTCTCTCTCTCTCTCTCTCTCTCTCTCTCACTCTCCCTGTTCTTATTGCTTTGGCTGTTTTCCACTGTCATGAACGGTTGCCCCTCTGCTGTGTGCCACCCTGACTGGGAACCAGCTGATAATGCAGTGAAATGTCTACAAAGCTAATTAACTAACTTAGCTACATAAACCTTCCCCCTTTAACTCTGGGTGTCGGGCACTTTATTTCATCCATGAAAGAATAGTAACTAAGACGTTATTGTTTCAACTCACAGTCTGTAGAGGTTTCAATGCATAGTTGGCTGGCTCCGAGGCATGGTGGCATGGCAGAGAGGTGTCACAGAGAAGAAACAGCCTGTGGCAGAGCAGGCAGGAAACAGCAAGCATCAAGCATCAAGCAGCAGCAGCAGCAGCAGCAGCAGCAGCAGCAGCAAACTTCCCTTTCCTGTTTACCCATCCATCCCACAAGCCTTTTGGCTTTTGCCACTCATGCCCAGCGTGGGCCTTCCCACTACCCACACCCAGGATTATGGAAACCAGTCAGCGGACTAATCCAGTCCCACGCACCCTCAATCCCAGTATCATGCGCCTTAGGTACAGCCACATCCAAAAGCCCCACCTATGACCTATGAGGCTCTGGGGCGACATCCAGATATAAACTGTAACACAAAGTAACAGAAAGTCAGCATCTCCGAGCAACAGGTAAAATTGCGTAATTTTATAAAACTTGGCATTTTCGTAGCACTTGATGGGCTGATCTTGTGTAAAGAATTTGCATCAACTCTGTATTTTCACTTGCTTTCGTGTAGACTACCTTGTACTCCTGTCAGCTCTGAGCTAGACAAAGCAAGTTATTAGTCCCATTATATAGGTGGAAAAATGGAGGGAATTAAGAGCTGAAGGGATTTGTTCTGGGTGAAAGTGGATGGTAGAGTTTTACTTACAACCAGAGGGGTGAAAAGATCTCAGTCCAAGAATTTTTTAAAAAATCTCACTTATTCCATGGATACCTGCTAAAACCTATGGGTCCATTCTTAGGAAAGTGTTTTTAAATGTATAAAACAAAATACACAGGATTTTGAAGTTGATAACCTATATTGGAGTATAACTACTAAAATATTAACAATAAAATTTGCAAGATGTATATGTATGTACATGTATATCTTTACCAACACTTAAGTAAAGCATGATCTAAAAACTCCTATAATTTTGAAGTTAGGGTACAGGTAGATGATATTTAAAGATATCTGAAACAATAGTGAAATGCTGTAAAATGTGGTTTTATGGTGAAAAGTCATATGCTTTGCTAAGATTACTGTGTTCTATTGCCTACGGTCGTATTAGATAGAAATGCTAAATTTCAGTGAAAGGTTAGAGAACATAATGCAGTTTTCCAACTTATTCAAATTGATGATCCTTCTCCCTGAATTTTATGCATGGCCCCCTTAGGGTTTGTAAATCTCCAGTGAAGAACTTTTTAGCTAGTTTAGTCCTTCATAAAACACTGGAGAAAATGAGGCCCAGAGAGGAATGTGGTTTATCAGAGATGCCTTTTATAATAGCAGAGGTTCTCTTGACCTCAGGGATTGATAGTATTTTTCCAACAGGGCTAACTGAAAAATGAATGTAAAAATGTTTATAAACACTTAGCACAGCACCTATGACAGGAGGGACAATAGGTAACAGTGGCCCCATGACAAGGTAGAAGCTGATAGATGAGGCCTTTTGGAAATCTCCGTGCAAGGCAGCAGACCCAGCGGGATGAGTCTTCTACCCCATCCCTCTCCTCTTCTTGCAGGGAAGAGGGACATTCTAGCCTCATGTTAAGAAAGGATCGGGCGCTGGGGATACAGCTCAGGGGCACAAGCACCTGCCTGACAAGCGCAAGGTCCTGAGTTCGATTCCCCATACAAAAAAAAAAAAAAAAGAAAGGAGAGAGGAACACTAGAAGGCAAACACTAGAAGGGGTGTAGGTCTCCCTGATAAGGGGTCGGCCACTGCTAAGGTTTGAAATGTGTCCCCTAAAAATCATGTGTTGGTATCTAATCATCTAATTCATGTGCTAATGGCATTTGGAGGCGGCAGGGGCCCTTGGGAGGCAATTAGAACAGATGTGGGCATGGGAGCAGGGCTCTCAGACAGCACCAGTGGCTTTGTCAGAAGAAGAGACACCTAAGCTGGGATGCTTGCTCTCTGTCACCATGTGATGTCCTCTGCCTTGGTATGCTATGCCCACCAGATGTGGGCACCACACTCTTGACTTCCCTGCCTCCAGAACCCTGAGTCAAATAAATGTTTATTCTTTACAAATTACCGGGTGTCAGGTATTTTGTTATAGCAATAAAAACCAGACTCAGATGGTTTCTTCTGGATGATTTATGCTTGCTGTGCCACAGGCTCATCTTTGTGAGCACCACTTAAGGTTATTTCTTAAAGATTAGAGATTAGATTAGTTTTGTAGAGAACTTCATGGCATGCCTGGTGGAGTGAAAGGTAGGTGTTGTTATGACTCTTTTGGTGATTTGTAGTTCAGCAGTCTTTTTACCACATTCACCAATGGCTTGAACACCACATACGCAGACTCCCACTGGCATCAAGCCCTGCCCCATCTCATCCTCATTTCCTTTAGCTCTGTTACACAGCCCTCAAATTCAGCCTTAATCAAGGCTTAATCAAATGCCTGTCATGTCCCACAGAAAGGAACAGTTTGTGAAAATGCTGACAGAGACCAAACACCTAATAATTAGTGGCTAACAACCACAGACATGGAAGCAATTAAGAGGTTTATATAAATTCATGGGAACAATGAAATGTCTCATTTATTTCCCAGATTTCTTGCATAAGCCCCACAGATATTTCTGCCAGCAGTGCCAATTCTACAGGAAGAATGTGGGACGAGGGTGGTGCAGAAGTTGTGGGGAGATGTGAAGAACCTTCTGACACCAAATACCTCCCTATTCCCGTGGCCATTCTGACATATTTTCTACTACCAAGCCTGCCTGGGTTATACAGGGCAAGTGGAAGGCCACAGGTCTTAGAGGGGTCAAAGAATGTTGTTCTGTCCTCAAAGTCTCTGGTGTTCAGAGGTGGGGATTTGGGAAGGTGATTGGATTGTGGAGACACTATACTTATCAGGGGATTGAACCATGGTGCGTTCATAGCTGAATGTTCTATTTGGGGGGTGGGGTCTGGCTAGAGGAGGGTTAGTGGGGTGTGACCTGGAAAGGTATGTTCTTGTCCCTGGGTCCTCCCCTCTCTGTCTGATTCCTGACTGCCAAGGAGTGAGCAGCTGTCCTTCACTAGGCCTTTCCATTGCGCCATTTTGGCCTTGGAGACAGCCCACTTTGGAACCATGAGCAGAATAACCCTCTCTTCCTTTGTGTCTGTCAGGTTATTTTGTCCCGCTGACTAGAAAGTGACTAATGCAGGTGTATTGATGAGACCGCTATGAAGCAGCCCTGAGTTGGACTTAAATTAGTCAGTTGGCTTTTCATGTTCACTTGTGAATCTGTCCAAGGCCTAGGCTCCTTATCTGGAAATGGATGGTAGACTCATACTAAGTGAACCTCTGTGAGTCATTAATCCCTACTAAAACCTGTAACGGTGGATGAAGACAGGAAAGCCTCAAAGGATAAGACAAGATCACAGCCAAGGACACCTGGATCAGATCTCAACTAGATAAAGACTAGCCTCAGGCATCTCACTCCTGGGTGGATGAACTTAATCCTTGTTAAGGATTAATTTAATACTTTACTTGGAGAAGTCCTTGAGAAATTACATCCTTCTGGAGTACTCCTCTCTCTTCTTCTGATAACCAAATAAATACAGGCCACCCAGAGAAGGTCTTGGTCTTAACCCCAAGAGAATTTGAATTCTGTGAGAGGACTTTGATCCTTCTGGAGCCTGAAATCATTCCATTCGCCTCTTTTTATTTAGCCTTCACTGTACACTCATTTGAGAGACTGAAGACTTGATCAGCCCTCAATAACTAAGGGATATTATTAACCCAATAGCATATTAGCCAGATTTTATTTTGTTGCTGTAACAAAATGGCTGAGATAAAAGAGGAAAGGTTTATTTTGGCTCATAGTTTTTTTTTTCTTCTTTATAAACACAGGTACATAATGTTTATTTGAAATCCCAATTTATTACAAGTTCACCCTTTAATGGGGCCCTTCCTCCTTAAAGACAATTTAAAAACCAACCAACAATGCAGGTGTCACTGCGGTGGGAACACAGGATTCTCACTAGAACAACGACAGACTGGACCTATGACAAGAAGCAGGGGAAGGTGGTGGTGGTCAAAGTCAGGGCTTGCTCCAAGCCCGTAGGAGAAGGGAGGGACCCTGCCCTCCAGCCACTGGAGCAAACTCCCCACAGGCTCCCACCTGAATCATCCGGTCAAGAGGCTTTACTTATCTTGGTCCGAGGGGCAGTGACCCCCGGTGGGCTAAAGAGCTGAGGTGCTCACATGTTGATAGAAAAGAAAATTAAACCCTGTCTTACACTTTTATCAAAAACGTGTCATAAAAGGGAAAGAAGACTACAAACTTTTGCCCAAATGTAACAACTAGGCCAGGCTGGCAGGGGAAGCTCTCTGTGCTGTTCCTGCCGCCCCTCCCACCCGCTGAGATGCGCAGGTCACACAGGCTCCAGTCTGAGGCCGGAGTGGGGACGCGGGAGACTGGGACACAGAGGCCACAAGAGTCACCATGTAGGCAGAGGGCCTGGAGCACCACCAGATCCCACCGTCTGCCTGCACAGGGCTCCGGCCCAGCTTCTCTGAAGGAGCGTGGCTGGCTGAGGGAGGACGGGGTGTAAAGCAAACACATCATCATATAAATTGTACTGTACATGTTTGGCTCATAGTTTTGTAAGTTTTAGTCCACGGTTGGTTATCTGCATTGCTTTTGGCAGCACACCTTGGTGGAGGACATGGTAGAGAAAGCTGCTCACCTTCTAGAGGCTGGGAAGGTGAGAGGGAGAGAGAGACAAGAAAGTGGGGAGGGGCTGGGGTCTCAATACCCACTTCAAGCACATACTGTCAATGACCTAACTTCTTTTCACTGGGCCCCGCATCCTAAAAGTTTTATCACCTCCCAATAGCACTTTTGGAGAATGCTATACAGGGTTAAATTGATGAACACAAGGGCCTCTGGCTGTATTGGAAAAGTGTATATTCACAGTGCTCTGAAGTCAAGATAACACCACAGCTGAGGTAGCTGAGGATGGGGACTGCTGACACTCCCTATTCCAGAGCAATAAAGCTGCCAACCTTAGAGATCAAACAGTTCTCTTAATTGGCAAAATTTACTACTTGGAGAAGTTTTTGACTTCCCAAGGGCCTCCTCAGTTTGCACACTTGCCTCAGTATCCCCTTCCCTTGCTTGAAAACCAAATAAATACAGGCTACCCTGAAAAGTTCTTTGTCTCAATCCCTAGAGAGTCTCTACTCCTAGGGGATCTCTACTTCTAGAGAGATTTGACCTTCCTGGATGCCCCTCCAAGTCATACCATTCATCTCTTCCATTTAAGCCACTCACCAGCCACTTGTTTAGGATATTGAGGGACTGATCAGTCCATGATACAGCACCACAGGCTACAGATCGAGCCTTTAGTGCATGAGCCCCTGGGGGGCACTTACTCAAACCACACTAAATGGTGAAGGTGGTGGAGGGTTCCCAAAGACACAGTTGGCCTATAGTCGTGTCAAAGGGTGGTGCTATTCTCTACCTCATCCCTTTCCTCCCTTTGACATTACATTATATAACACCTGTGGTTTGGAGACCACTTAGGGTGCTAATGCCACCAAGGCAGACTTTTTTTAGATTGGATGTGCGTTGTCTCACAATGAGGCACATGAATCTATGTAATCAGTGCTGGCTAAATCCTCAGAAATATAGTCAACAGGTGAAAATTTGGCAGGCCTTCTAATTAAAATTCCCTTATTATTATCATCTTTATTTCTTAGTAACAATTTTTCAGAGGGGTTCCTGGACTGTTATAAGAAATGTGAGCATTCTGGATTCTTAGGTCCTCTTGACCATAATTGTTTCTCACAGGATAACTAGCAGTATGACCAGAACATGTGAAGGCCTGTTTCTAGAAGATTCTTTTACCACTGGAGGTTGAGGTGGGATCTTGGAGGTTGTAGACTTGGCTGGAATATCCCTTTTCTGTCTGCTCCTTCCCCTTTGAGGGCTTCTGTGATGGAGTCACAGCTGAGCCCCCATTACTCTCAGGGTTACCCGAGAAGGCCTCACACCAGAAGCCAACTCCTGTCTCCTTAGTTTTAATATCTAAACCACAGGCCTCCCTGGAGCATCCCAGTTTTTCTGCCACAGTGACAGAAGTGGCAGGTCTGGGGATGGATGTGACTGTACCATCTAAACATTAGCCAGACTCCACAACTTTCTAAAGGCTTGATGACTGTAGCTCCTGATTCCAGTTCCTGAGAAGTAACATCAGTAATTGAATAGCATACTGCATGTACTGTCTCCACACCATGATTTTTACTATTTATATAACCTACTATTATGTAAGTAAAGAATAACTGTATCCCTTTTCCACTCAATAGTATTTAGCAGAAAAATTTTGCATCATCTGCACACTTGAAATACTGGTGCCACTTTTCAGTAAAAGCAAATAAAATGAAAACAAAATGTATTGTTAAATAGAGGTTTGAAAACTGTTCTCCTGAGTGTTCATTCATTATTAGTGAATTTAGGTTTTCTCTATCCTGAAGACATGCCAAACTTTGCCTGTAAACTTATTCTCAGCCACTAGTTTCTGCATAGCCTCTCTAGTTCCTAACTATACACCCATCACCAGCTTGATTTACTGATTTGGACTTTTCTTATTAGATGGCATTGGCAAAAGACTAGAGTGAGTCAGAAGACCAGATCAT
The DNA here is from genome assembly GCA_004027595.1 of Dinomys branickii. Taxonomy (NCBI): domain Eukaryota; kingdom Metazoa; phylum Chordata; class Mammalia; order Rodentia; family Dinomyidae; genus Dinomys; species Dinomys branickii. The sequence goes on along the minus strand of PVLD010020744.1, from coordinate 14,996 downwards.
GGTATATACAGTGTATAGCTGCCAGTAGTTGAATCTTATCAATTAATATTATATTTAACATTTAAATATACTTAATATTATATTTAACATTTAACATTTAAAGCTTCTTAATTTTAGCCTCATATTCTGAGAAGCAGAAGGAACTTCCTTCTGAGAAGGTTAGGAAAAATGCCTAAACTCTCCCGGCTGCTTGAGCTATTAGCTAATTAGGCCTGGAGTTTAAGTTATGTGTATTATCTTCCCTTAACCAAAAAATGGTTGTTGAGGAGATATGAGTTCCACCAATTTAATTTGGAAAAAGATGGCAAACGGAATCTGTGTATCGTGTTCAACCTAAAGACTTCCTTAATCCACCACCATATTCCTTTTTCCCCTTCACATTTACTGGAAGAACAAAAATCAGCATTAGATGTTGAGAGGAATTAGTAATAAGAAGCCATTTCTACAAAATATTCTTATTGAAATGGAGTTTAAAAGATATCAGAATAATCAACTTCATGCCTTGATTGTGTAGATGCAGATACATTATAGACAATGTCTTTAAAGCTCCACTTACACAAAGTAAAACCATATAAAAGAATATATAAGAATTTTAAGACCATGACAGCAGAAAGCAAGAATTTAGCACTTTGAATGCTAAAATGTGACTTCTTCAATTTAACCTTATAATGGTGGAGTGGGAGCAGGATGAGCTGTAGCAGAATACTGGTGGGTTGCTTATAAAGTGTTTCTTAAAATTGTCTAGCCCTTGTATATAGTTCTAAAAACTAAAGCTTACATTTTCACGTTATTGCTTGCCAGATGTGCTATTGTTTGGTAGAAAATTCCCATGGTCTATATTCAACAAGTGCCTGAAATTGATTTGTGTTGATTTTTAAGTCCATCTAATAAATTATGTTTTTTTAAAAAAATAAATATGAGGTTTGAGGTTGCCTATTTAGATTTTTGGGCCTGAAGTCAAGTAAATCCTTGCGTAAAAAGAAAATAACTATAAAAAGAGAGATGAGCAAGTGTTTGTAGGGTATTGGGTATTTACTAGCTGTAGGACGGTTCTCAGAATGCCTGTCAGTTCTCACTTGTAGTTCTAGAGAATATCTTCAGAGTTCAATAGACGCAACATCCTGAGATGAGGGACAGCAGAGGTATCCTGGGCTTTCTTTCAGTCCTTCCTAGGAAGATAATATTCTTTAACTTTTGGCTCTGTGTCAGGGTGGGCTGTGCAGGGGTCTTTTGCCTGGAGCGTAACTGGGGAACCTACAGCTGAGTATCTTCCCAGTGCAGTTTTCTGAGGCTTGGAGGATGGGCTTCTTGGGGAACCTGGACTTCTATTGTCCTTCATTTCCTATCTAAAGAAACACACTCACTCCTTATAACTCGGATGAGTGACTACTGTCTCATGGGACTCAAGCAAGTAGGCAGATCACAGTGAGCCTGATGCTACCACTACCGAAGTGAGACTTTCAGCTTGGTGAGTTCAGGAAGAGTAAAAGGATGAAAACAGAGTAACTTTCTCACTTTGTGGTTTAATATTACTTTGCCTATTCAGTATTATATTTAAGTCATCCTATAGTTGGATGCAAAGGATACTACTTGAGCTGTTATAGTGTCTTGAAAGTTAGGACTGAAAGAGCACAAATAATACCAACTTCTTTCTTGCACAGAGGAAGGAACTAGGTTTTTAAAAGAAGGTGAGACATAGAGAAGAGTAAATGACATAAAAAGAGGAAACCTTTACTCCTCCTCCCCTTCCCTGGAATTTCATGCCATTTTCTGCTATGAATCATAGGGGCAAGCATACAACATTCCAGTGTGTGTGAGTGGATGAGCACGCTGGCCCAAGTCTGTAATCCTAGCACTGAGGCAGGCTGAGGCAGGAAGTTGGTGAGCTCAAGACCAGCTTGAACTACATAGCGAGGCCCTATCTAAAAAAAAAGTGTATCATGGAATGAAACTGTGTATGGTTAGGTAATCTGACTTTTCAACAGTATCTGCTGAGCTTTAGAGACTTTTCCACAATAGTACGTATGGAGTGGCCTCATTCTTTTGAACTGCTGCATTGTAAGTCAGAGCATGGAAATGCATACTTTATTTAGGCATTTTTCACTTTTCTCTTGATGTCACATCATTTCCATATTTTCTTACTACAGATAATATTGCCACAAACATCGTGGTACCTCTTGAAGTTCTTAACTGTTTAAATATTAAAAACATAGTTGTCCTTTGCTTTCAGGGGCTTTCAGAACCCGGCAACACCTCTCCGTGGAGGTTCCTGCTGCCCTTCTGCTTGGAGACCCTCAAATGATCAAGCCTAATCTCCCTGCGCATTTTATCACTTACAAAATAACATCTGTTTCTTAATTTGGAGATTTTTTCCCCTCCAAATATCCCTTATAACAAGAAAGTGAGTGTATAAGTGGAGGTGTCTGGGAAGCACGGTTGCACACGGTTACGGGGAGAAGAAGCTTTCTTTGAAATCTCTTGTTTTATGTAAGAATTCTTGTTTGCTGTTCACTGTTTTAAAGTCCTATCTCATCCAGGGCAGTTGGGGCTCCAAGAGATGTCCTGGGTTTACCCTACCGTTTGTGAGGTCACCGCCCTCCTCTGTATAGCTGCAGTGGACAAATGCAGCTATAACATTCATAGCTGCATGTTATAGTCCTGACTGGTCCTCAGGAAAGAGACTCAGATGGTGATGTTTACCTCTGTGGCTCAGAGGCGAGGGCAGCAAATCTGTTTCCTTACTGTTGGTTGCATTTTGTGTCTCTTTGAGTTGTTTCCTCTTGGAGAAGGGCGGGTCCAGTGATACAGAGAATCTGAGCCTTGTAAGACACTATACAGGGTCTCCTACGACCCTTAGCATCTGTTGTCTGTGCTAGGTAGTGCTGCACACCTGTAATCCCAGCACTGAGGGAGGATGAGGCAGGAGAATCAAAAGTTTGAGTACTGCCTGTGAAACTTACTGAGCTTCTGTTCAGTATAAAAAACAATGGTTTGACCCTTAGTTATGCCCGCACGCACGAATCTGGTATCTGTTAAGACACAGAGGAAGACATTGTGCCGCATCACTGCAAATGTGATGACATGAAAGAACACGAATTCGTTCTTTTATCCAGTTGTGGAGGTCAGAATTGCTCTCGTTTTCAAGGTGTCTGCTGCTCTTTCTGAAGGCACTAGGGGAGAAGGTTCCTGGCCAAGGCTCAGGTCCTTTCCCCACCTTCTAAGTCAGCAGCACAGCTTCCTCCAGTGTCTCGTTCTTTGTCCTTCTGATTTTGACTCCATGTCACCCTCTTACAAGGATCCTTGTGTTGTCAGGGCCACTGGGATAATCCAGGATAATCTCTCGTTTCAAAACATGTAATTTAATCAAATTTGCAAAAGTCCCTTTTGCCATATAAGTGTCCCTCACAGTTTCCAGGGGAACAGGATGTGCAGGAGTATTTTTCAGCCTGCCACACACTGTAAGGCTCTTAGGAGTGGTGACACGGTTACCAGTAACGGTTTGCACACTGCGGGGCCCATGGCCTACAGACGATAGCGCACTAGCCAGATTCAGAAAATGATTGTATCTTAAGTAACACTTCAAAGGGTTCCTAGATTCCCGCAAGCCAACACACAGGCTCCAGGGTGAGAACCCTTAACCTAGAATTCCAGAACATCCGGGAGCTGCTGCAACATTAAGTGGGGACCAGAGAAGTGCGGGCGCAGGGCCATAAACTAAACTGAAAAGCAACTTTGCGTTAGCGTCGCTCAGTCGGCTGGACAGCAGGTGGCGCTCCCGTCCGCCTTACGCCCAGCCCTTCCCGCTCCAGGCACCTGCTTAGGGCAAAGGGGACGCCTTGGCCACTACCGGTGTTTCAAGTACTGTATTGCTGCAAGGCCAGGGGTAAGGAAGAAAGAAGCGCGATCCTCGGAGGCGAGGAGCAGCCTCGGGCGGGAGGCTTCGCTGCCTTTGCCAGGAGCAGCTGGAGTCGCTGCCGAGCGAGGGTTGCAGAGACCCAGGCACCCCGGAGAGGGGACTAGGGCTCCTGGCCATAGCAGAAAACACAGCAGCCAGGCGGCAGGCATCTATCAACCTGCAAAGAAAAAAAGGGAAACCGTTTTACGTGATTTAAAAGGCATGGAAAGAACTACTGTTTGATTTTGGAAGCGGGCTGCCTGCTCGCTAGAGGCGAGGATGTGGTCGCTGGGCCACCAGGATGAGCACCTGCGTCAGACAAGAGGTTTCCTTTCTTGGAAGCGAATGTTCCTGCGGAGGACAGACTGAAGTTAACCTTGGAAGCGGTAGGGTCGGGTGCTGGAGAGAGGGAGCGGCCTGACCAGTTCAGAGCTCGGAGCTCGGCAGACGAGGTGCTAGAAGACTGCAGGGGGCGCAAGCCATCTGGATAGGAGTAAAACCCGACCCTTTTCCTGAGAGAATGTAACCTAAGAACAAGGCTTCTCAGAGTCTGGTCCGTGGACCAACTGCAACTAAGAATGGAGATTACTGGGTCTTGCGCCTGCTAAATCGGTTGGAAGGGTGGGAGGCGGCCACTTTGGCTGTATTGGCTGTGTGTATGTATTTTTACTCACCCAAATGTTAGTGGTACTGGAGATTGAACCCATGCCCTTGCACATGCTAGGAAAGTTTTCTACACTGAGCGATTCCCCCTCTCTCGATATTTTTAATAAGCTCCCTGAATGATCCTTCCACTTTCTCAGCTCTTGGTACCCGAAGCTGGCAGTGCAGGTTAAAGAGCCAGCCCAGGAGTACACATGGCCTTTCAGAGTTGATCCTCTCTAGTCCCGCCAGCTGGAGGTCCTGTGAACTGAACAATCAATTTTTTTCTGTCGTATAGTCTTCACCTGGTAAACCTCAAGTCCTCTTAAAAACTGTCCCCAAATACTTCTGAGAACATTTCCTTTTCTCCTCCCTAATAACTGCTTCCTGTGAGTTGCATTAAAGTAGGCACAAGAATGGCTTCTACAGCTGGGGTCCTGAGTCTCCTATGGGCTCTCTTCTCCCGTGGGGCGCGGTGTGTGTCAGCTCAGAGCAAATTCCCCTTGAGGTCTCACTATGCTCAAATCATGCTTTGTTTCCCGTGGAATGCTGCTGTTTCCCATGCAGGTTCAGAGTTTGTCAGTTCCCTGGAGTGGCTCATTTAGTCCTCATAGCATCGGTGTGAAGATGATCCATCATTGTAGCAGTTTTCCAAATGAGGAAACTGAGGTGCAGGGATGTTGAGTTTCTTGTTTGGGGCAACACACCCGCTGAGAGGCAGGATAGGACTTTGAATTCTTCTCTGTCTGACCTCAAACCCAAGCCCTTTGTGATCAGACTGTACTGTTGCTTTTTAAAAAAAAAATTTAAAAATTAAAAAACTAAGAAAACAACAATGAAGACAAAATCAAAACAACAAAGATGAGACATGACCTCAAAACAAAATGACAGGTATTTACAGTGATAGCTACATTACATACTGTTATGTTCAGCGAAATTGCTCAGTCCCCCGGACATAAGAAAGTAAAACTGATCAAACAATCAAAGACAGTAACAAGTAAACAACAACAACAAAAAAACCTCAACACTGGAAATGATGCAGAGTTTCACCATATAAGATGGTAGGAGTTCAACAATGGTGTTTATACTGCATATTGTTGTTTTCAGATCAGCCATTCTGATTACCAAATTCAAGAGCGCAAAATTGGTCAAGAAAAAGAAAATTTTAAGCATTGACTGTTTCTTTCAATAAACTGCAGACATCAGCAGTACACCTATTCCAGCTATCCTTATATATACATATAAATTTTGTTTTTTATTTAAAAAAACCAAAATAACAAAAACAAATACATAAAACAGCATAGAGAACAATAGGAGTGAAGCAGAATTTCAAAGCATGGTGATAGGATATTAATGATGGTTGTTATATTACATAATGTCAAAATGTTCAAAATGGTTGCACATATAACCAGATATAGGCATGCAAGATTGATCAAACAATTACACATTAACAGTTCTTTTCAATAAACCAACAGATATTAGTAGTACAATTATCCTAGCTATCCTGTGTATACATGTACCTATTTTTCCCTCTTCTTTCTTTCTTTTTCCTCTCCCCTCCTTCATCCCAGCTGCTCCTTCCTATTTGAGCAGTTTCTTTTCCCTTTCACAATATCTATTGCACCTTTCAGATTTTATTTACTCTTTCAGGTTCTTATAGTAGGAAGGAAATGCGATGTTTACACATGTGAATCTGATTTATTTCACTAATGAGTATGGTCTCTAGGTGCATCCATTTACCTACAAAAGCCTTGAGGTTATATTTCTTTATAGCTGAGTATAAAAACACCACATCTTTTTTATCCATTTCTCAGTTGATGGACATTTGGGTTGTTTCCAAAACTTAACTATTACAAATTGTGCTGCTAGAAACATGGATACACATATATTGCTGCGGTATGATGTTTTCAGTTCTTCTGGAAAAATACTCAGGAAAGGAATAGCTGGGTTGAATGGGACCTCTAATCCTAGTTTACTGAAGATTCTCCAGACTGATTTCTGCAGTGGTTGAGTCTACACTCCCACCAACAGTGGAGAAGAGTTCCTTTTTCCCCACAGCCCCTCCACCATTTGTTATGGGTTGATTTCTTGATGATAGCCATTCTTTCTGGGATGGAATGGAATCTCAGTGTTGTTTTAATTTGCATGTCTCGGATGAATAATAATGTTGAACATTTTTTCATGTATTTATTTGCCATTTGTATTTCTTCACGTGAGAAGTGTGTCTTCGTTTCAGATGCCCATTTTTGTATTGGGTCTTTGAGTTTGGCGGGGCTTGATTTTTTAAATTCTTTACATGTTCTAGATAGGAATCCTTTGTCTGTGGAACAGTTGGCTAAAATTTTTTCCCAGTTCGTGGGTTTTCTTTTCACCCAATTGGTAATTTCTTTTGATGTGCAAAGACTTTTCAGTAAGTTGAGATCACAGTTTTTGTTTCTTGAAGTATTTCCTGTGAAGTTTAGATTTTGTTCATGAACTCTCTGCTTAGCCCTATGTCTTCAAGATTTTTACCTACTTTCTCTTCCTGTAGAGTTAGTGTTTCTGTTTTAGATCTTTAAGCCATTTTGACTTTATTTTGGTGCATGGTGATAGGCTTGGGTCTAGTTTTAATCTTCAGCATGTGGAAAGCCAGTTTTTCTAGCAGCGTTTATTAAAGAGGCTATCTTTCTTCCAGTGAACATGTTTGGTCCCTTTATCAAAGATAAGGTGGTTGTGTCTGCATCTTCTAGTCTGATCCACTGATCTTCAGGTCTATTTTTTGCCAATACAGTGCTGATTTTATCATAGTAGTTTTGGAGTATAATTTCAAATCAGGGATTGTGACACCTCCTGCCATGCCTTTGTTGCCCAGGATTACTTTTGCTATTCTGGGTCTCTTCTGGTCCCAGATAAATTTTAGGAAGATTTTCTCTATGTCTGTGAGGTATACCAATGGTATTTTCATTGAAATTGCATTGAATCTATATAACAATTTTTAGAGTATGGTCATTTTCACAATGTTAGTTCATCCAATTTATGAGCAAGGAATATCTTTCCATTCTTTGAAACCCTCTTTGATCTCTTTTCTGAGTAGTGTAATTTTTACTATATATATTTTACTTCTTTTGTGAGATTAATTCCAGAGTATTTCAGTTTTTTGGATGCTATTGTGAAAGATATGGTTTCCCTTATTTCTCTTTCAGTATGTTTGTTGTTTGTGTATAGTAGTGCTATTGATTTTTGAGTGTTGACTTTGTATCTAGCAGTGCCACTGTATTTATTAATTAATTCTAGGAGTCTTTTGGTGGCATTTTTGGGGTCTTCCATGTAGAGTATCATGTCATCGGTGAATAAAGATAGTCTTACTTCTTTCTTTCCTATTTTTATTCCTTTTATTTATCTCTCTTGTCTAATTGCTCTGGTTAGTGTCTCCAGAGCTATGTTCAATAGGAGTGGTGACAGTGGACATCCTTGTCTTGTTCCTGATTTTAAAGTGGAAGCTTTCAGTTTTTGTCCATTTAGTATGATGTTGGCTCTTGGTTTGTTGTAGATAGCTTTTATCAGATTGAGGTAAAAATCCATCTATGCCAATTTTCTGTATTTTTTTCATGAGTAAGTGTTGGCCTTTCTCAAAAGCTTTTTTTTTGCATCTATTGAGATGATCATGTACTTCTTATCTCAGCTCTGTTGATATGGTGTATTATATTGATTGATTTATGTATATTGAACCATCCCTACATTGCTTGGATGAATCCCACTTGGTCATAGTGTATTATCTTCTTGATGACTTGCTGAATTCTATTAGCTAGCATTTTATTGAGAATTTTTGCATCTATGTTCATTAGGGAGATTGACCTATAGTTCTCTTTTTTGGTTAGTTCTTTTTCTGGTTTTGGTATTAGGATAATACTTGTCTCCAGGAATGAGTTTGGGAGAATTGCTTCCCCTTCTATTTCTTTAGAGAGTTTGAGAAGAATTGGTATTAAATATTCTCTAAATTTCTTATGGGATTCAGCTGTGAATCCATCAGGACCTGGACTTTTTTTGTTGATGTTTTTTATTACATTTTCAACTTCATTGGCTGATATTGGGTTATTCAAGATTTTTATATCTTCTTGATTTAGCTTTGGTAATTCATATGTATCTAGGAATCTGTACAATTTTTTCTGCATTTTCCATCCAATGAGAGTAAAGATTTTCAAAGTAGGTATTGAAGATTTTGTGAATTTCTACAGGATCCGTAGTGATATCAGTCCTTTCATTCCTTGTTTCATGGATTTGAGTTTTTTCTTTCCTTTTTGATAAAGTTGGCTAGGGGTTTATCAATTTTATTAATTTTTTCAAAGAACCAACCCTTGGACTCATTAATTCTTTGTATTGTTTTCTTGGTTTCAATTGCATTAATTTTTGCCTTGATCTTTGTAATTTCTTCCCTTCTTTGGGGTTTTGGAGTAACTTACTCTCCTTTTTCTAGAAGTTTAAGGTGTAACATAAGGTTATTTATCTATTTATTTTTGCAGTACTAGAGATTGAACTCAGGACCTTATGCTTGCCAGGCAGGTGCTTATTCCACTGAGCTATATCCCCAGCCCCAAGGTTGTTTATTTGTGTTCGCTCTGTTTTCCTGATGTAGGAATCCACTGCTATAAATTTCCCTCTGAGGACTGCTTTCATTGTGTCCCACAAGTTCTGGTAGTTTGTATCTACATTTTTGTTTGATTGTGAATACTGTTCAATTTCTACTCTAATTTCTTCTGTGACCACTTGGTTGTTCAGGAGGGTGTTATTTAATTTTCATGTGTTTATGGAGTTTTTACAATTTGTTTTATCATTTATTTCCAGTTTCATTGCACTATTGTCCAATGATATGCAGGGGATAATTTCATTTCCTTTGCATTTACTTAAGCATGTTCTATGTGCTAGCATGTGGTCTATTTTAGAGAATGTCTCGTGCAAGCTGAAAAGAATGTGTATCCTAATATTGTTGGGTGGAATACTCTGTAGAGGTCTACTGAGTCCAGTTGTTAACATGTTTGGTTTAATTCTGTTATTTCTTTGCTGATTTTTTTTGTCTAGTTTATGTATCTCTTTGTGACAACTGGGTGTTAAAATTCCCTGTTACAATTGTGTTATTACTTATTTGATATTTCATATCTGTTAAAATTTGCCTTATATTGGGTGCTTCTATATTTGGTGCATATATATTTATGATTGTTATGTTTTCCTCTAGCAGTTTTCCCCTAACAAGAATAGAGTGACCTTCTTTATCTCCTTTGATCATTGTTGAAGTTCACCTTGTCTGCAAACAGAATAGCTACTCCTGCTTTTTTCTGGGTTCCTGCTGCATGGAGTATTGTTTTCCATCCTTTGAATTTCAGTCTGTGGATTTCCTTTTGAGTTAAATGCGTTTCTGGTATGCAGCATGTTGTTGGATTTTGTTTCTCAATCCACTTTGCCAGTCTGTTTCTTTTGATTGGTGAATTGAGGCCATTTATATTAATGGATATTAATGATATGTATTGACATCCTTATCATGTTATTTTCTCACTGTGGGTTCTTTCCTTCCCTTTCTGTTTAATTGCTTACTTTGCTTGGTAGCTCTTTTCTATTGTTGGTTTTGAGATTGTGGTCATTTTTATCTCTTTGTAGAATATCTTTCAGTACTCTTTGTAGGATTGGTTTGGCACCACGAATTTCTTCAGCTGATCTTTGTCATGGAAGTTTCTTATTTCTCTGTCAATTTTGAAAGATAGTTTTGCAAGGTACAGCAGTCTAGGTTGGAAGTTGTTTTCTTTCAGGACCTGAAATATTTCAGTCTAAGCTCTTCTTGGTGGTCTGTATTGAGAAGTCTGCCATGATTCTGATGGGCTTTCCTCCATAGGTGATCTATTTCTTTTCTCTAAAATATTTTAATATCCTGTTCTTTTGCTCAGTTTCTGGGGTCTTGATTTTTATGTGTCTGGGTGTAGATTTATTTTGGTTATGGCTAATTGGGGTTCTATATGCCTCGTTTATGTGTGTATAAGTTTCTTGTCTCATGCTTGGGAAATTTTCTGCTATTACTGCTGCAAATAGTCTTTTTATGTCATTCATGTTGTTCCTGCTCTTTTTTTGATGGCTATCAGCCTTATATAGTTTTTCTTCACCTCATCTTGCAGCTGTTGAATTGTTATTTGCTGTTCCTTTGTTATTTTTAAGATATCTTTTCTTTCATGATCACTAGCTGTAATGCTGTCTTCATGGTCTGAGAGTCTATCTTCCATTTCATTCAAGCAGTTCTTCAAGCTTTCAGTGGAATTTTTAATTTCTTCTATGTCTCTTTGAATCTGTTTCATGCATTCTAATTCTTTCCTATACTGTTCATTCAAGGTTTCCATCATTTTTCTGTGCTCTTCTATTTTTTTTATCTGTCTTCTTTTGATATGCTGAGCAATTCTTTCATTATGGTTGACACTTATTTTTTAACTTGAGCAATTATTTCTGATCTGATTTCCTCTATAGCCTGATGTAGTTGGTTCTTATTTCAGTTGCTATCATTTCAGATATTTCAGTGTGTGACTTCCATGTTCTTCCATGTTGATGTTTCCTGGACTTGTTCTGGGTGGGGTGTTTGGCTGTGATGGCATTTTCTTTTCCTTTTGTCCTTTTCAAATCTCCTTAGGTTTCCAGGGATTCAGATTTGTTCCTGAGATGGCAGCAGTGGCCAGAGCCAGAGGACCTGGGCACCCAGACAGCTCACCCAGGCTTCCTGAGTCTAAGGCCTTTCCTGCAGTGGCAGTGGGTGCGGGGCCAGAGGTTCTAGGTCCCCAAGCAGCTCACCAAGGCTTCCCGAGTCCAAGGCCCCTCCTGCAGTGGCAGCAGGGGACAATTCCAGGGGATCTGAGACCCCAGACAGCTCACAGAGGCTTCCCACATCCAAGGCCTCTCCTGGGGTCTGCCTTTTTAAAAACTGTGTTCTGTGCATTGAAATCTGAGATTACTCTCACTCAAATAGATCAAGTAGGGTGTGGAACTGCTTGGCCATTCCTTGGGATGGCTCCCCTGTTACCTCTTACAATTATCACTTCCTTGAGATTTGGAGTCCCTCCTTCCATGATCTCCCTCTCTTGCTGTCAAGCTGTCCCAGGGACACAGCGTTCCATTACCCTCTCTCTAATGCCCATAAGCCATAGGCTGCTCCACATATTCTGGCCTGGGTGCTAGTGATCCCTCAGGCTGCCTCTGACTCCTTTTCCAGCCTAACTTCCTCCTCTTCCTTTCCACATCCCGTCTCCCATGGTCCTGTTTCTTGCCCACTTCTACTATGTCACACCTCTCAGATGCAGCTGAGATGCCACTTCCTCTCTGAGGTTTTTCTGATTCTGTTCAGATGGGCACAAACCCTAGTATTGAAAACTGGGTTAAATAACCCTAAATTATTGCAGGCTGATCAGGCCTGCAATCTCCCCATTGAGTGTATGCTGAAGGCTTAAATAAATGAGACAATGGAAATGATTTCAGGGCTCCTGGAGGGACTAACTCTCTTACAGCTTCAATATTCTGAGTTCACCCAAGACTTCTCTGGGTGGTCTGTATTTATTTGGTTTTCAAACAAAGGAAGAGGAGACTCAAGAAAACACGGGAATCTCGCAGGACCTTGGGAGAATTTTCCCAAGTAGTAAATTAGGTCAATCTGGAGAACCACCTTAGCTTTAGGTTGGCGTTTATTGTAGGAGTGTGGAGACTGCAGCTGCAGTCTCCTAGTGGTTAATTGGAGTTGGAGCCAAACCATCCTCAGCTGCAGCCTCCTTGTCCTTGAGGCATCACAGCTTCACAGGCCACTACAGGCCTCAGTGGTGACCAGTGACCCATAGAGATTTATTTACTATGAGTCAACTGCCCATCTTTAGACAAGGTGCCTAAGCTTCAGACAACTCCCAAGTAAACATTAAAAGCCAATTGGTTAATGTTAAATCCTGCTCAGAGCTGCTTCATAGTGGTCTCCGTCATCCGTGAATTCCCCAAACCCTCTATTGGTACACCTCCAAGGGGACTTAGTAGCAACAGCTGCCGCATATAGAGAAACTACCATGGGCCAAGTACCATACTGAGCACGTTACAACCCCATCATAGCAGCAACCCTCCAAGACCAGCACGCCAATTTCATCCATAGGTCAGGAAAACCAACCTGCAGGTAGCTGCTGGCCCAGGAAGACACAATGAGCACAGAAGGGGAGTCGGGAGCTCACCCTCTTCTGTCTATCCCTATGGTTCTCACCCTTGACCTGTGTATTTCTCAATCCTCCTTCTATCTTGTGTATAGGTTTTTAAATTTTTATTTTTTTATTAATCCATTTGTAATATGGTCTGAAGAATTTTTCTTTGGAAATGTGTTTAATGTATTTTGGTCATTTGAAATCCTTGATCATTTGAACTCCTCCTTCCCCTCATCCCCTTTCTCATCTCCCAAAATCTACCTTTCCATTTCCTAACATCTTTTCTTTAGTTAATAATTTATTTATCTGGGCTTCTCATGGAAGAGAGCTCATGCAATGCTTAACTTTCTTTTTTTTTTGTCTTTTTGAGATAGGGTCTTGCTATACAGTTCAGGCTGGAGTTGAGTCCACTTTGTAGCCTAGGCTGGTCTTGCAGCAATTCTCCTGCCTCAGCCTCCCGAGTGCTGGGATTACAGGCGTGCACCACCATGCCTGGCAATATTTAACTTTCTGAGTCTGGCTTATTTTACTTACCATGGTGATCACGAGTTCCTGCCATTTTCCTGCAGATGACGTGACTGCCCATTCTTTTCTCTAGCTGGCTAACATTACACTGCGTATAAATGTCACATTTTCTTTGTCCATTTGTATGACGGATGCCCAGGCTGCTTCGAGAGCTTAGCTATTGTGAATTGTGCCACTATAGACCCCGGTATGCACAGGCCATTATCATATACTTATTTCAGAAATATATCCACGACAGGTGCAGCAGGTCAAATGGAATTTCTATTTAAGTTTCTTGAGGAATCTCCATACTGGCTTCCTATAGTGGACGTACTAGTTTATATTCCTACCAACAATGTAGACAGCTTCTTTCCCTCCGTGTCTTCCCTTGTCACTATTTTTTGTGTTTTTTTCTTTTCCTTTTGAGACAAGGTCTTACTATGTAGTTCAGGCTGGCCTTGAACTCACTATGTAGTGCATGACAACCTCAAACTCATGGCAATCCTCCTGCCTCAGCCTCCTGAGTGCTAGGATTACAGGAATGTGAAACCATAGCTGGCATATTTTTTGTGTTCTTGATGGTAGCATTTCTGACTGACTGTCATTTTCCTAATGGCTAAAGATGTTGAACACTTTTTCATATACTTACTGGCCCTTTTCACTTCTTCTTTTGAGAATTTTCTTTTTTTACTTAATTTCTACATTTTTGGTTGGATCACTCATTTGGTGGTAGAGGTTACTTTTTTGAGTTTGTTGTATATTCTAGATATTAGCTTTCTATCAGATGAACGACAAGTGAAGATTTTCTCTTACTTTGTAGGTTGTCCCTTTGCTCTGCTGTTTTCTTTGCTGTGCAAAAATTTTTTAATTTGAGGTAGTCCTATTGTTGATTCTTGATTTACTTCCGGTGCTGTGAGTCTTCACATTCAGAAATCTCTGCTGTGCCTAGAGCATCAAGCATTTGCCTGCATTGTCTTCCCATAGTTTCAAAGTTTCTATTTTTTAACTAAGGTTTTAATCTGCTCTACTTTGCTTTTGGTCTTGGGTAGGAGACAGGGATCTAGTATCAGTCTTTGCATATGTATGTCCAGTTACCCTAGAACCATTTGTTAAAGAGGCTACCTTTTCTCCAGAATGTGTCTCTAGTTCCTTTGTCAAAAGTCAGATGGCTGCAGGTGGTCTGTTGGTTGACCTGCCTGCCTGCTTTTGTACCGGTGCCATGTTGTTCTTGCTGCTGTGGTTTTGCAGTATAGCTTGAAACCCACTGTTGTGATGCCTCCAATACTGCTCCTTGTGCTCATGATTGCTTTGGCTATTCTGGATCATTTCTGATTCCCAGTGAATTTCAGGATCGTTTTTGGTAGTTCTGGGAAGAAAGTTGTTGATATTTTAATGAAATTTCCATTAAATATTTAAGTTGCTTTTGATAGTAACACCATTTTTATACTAGTTCTTTTGATCTAAGAACAATGGATATCTCTCCATTTTCTAATGATTTCTTCAATTTTTTTCTTCAGAGATATGTAATTTTTATTGCAGAGATTTTTCACGCCCTTGGTTAGGCTTATTCTCAGGTATTTAATTAAAAAATTTTTTTCTATTAGGAATCGAACTCAGGACCTTGAGCCTGCTAGGAAGATGCTTGTGCCGCTGAGCTATATCCCTGGCCTGTAATTTTTAAAGAAGTTATTGTGAGCGGAATTATTTTCCTGATTTTTCTTTTGCTTGGTTTATTATTGAAGTGTAAGAATACTATTCATTTTAATGTGATCTTTTATTCT
>PVLD010020743.1:0-33177 GCA_004027595.1 Dinomys branickii | reverse complement strand
ATGTAGGTATATATGAATATGCATATATGCAGGAGGGCTAATATGGTTCTACTATTGTATTATATCACTTAATGCTAAGCAATAATCGATGACGGGTTATTTGATCAATCTTGTATGTCTGTATGTGTTATCCTGAACACACACTTCGAAGATATCAATATGTAAAGCAGCAACTATTGGTGTTTTGTTGTTGTTGTTGCTGCTGTTGTTGTTAGCCTGTTTTGTTTTTTGTCTTTGGATTTTTGGTTTTTATGTTTTTTCTGTTGTTGAGAGGATTAATTGTCTGACTAAATTTGCATTGTCTGGATATGGGCTTATATATTTCCACTTCGAAGATATCAATGGATAAAGCAATAACCACTGTTGAGATCATATCACCTTGTCTATAGATTAGTTATGAGTGTACTAGTTTTTATGCTAATTGGTGTCTGTTTGTCAATATGTTTTTTTACTTGTATTTTTTTAAATAAAAAAATATTAATTATTTGCTTCATAGTGTGAGACAGATGCAGATCATGAATAAAAGCAATTGTAATGAGTAGTAAATGGGTATCTTTAAAATTTCAAATCAGGCACCTTTTATATTCCCTTTCCTGAATATGTTAATTGATTTCTGTCAATAAAATTTTTGTATTTTAAGATTTAAAAAAATAAAAAAATAAAAAATAAATTTAAAAAGTGTGTGTTTAAGCAAGTTTGTAAGCAAATAATTAATTTCTATGCTTCCATGTTTCATAAGCATTAAATGTTATGAATTTCAGATTTTCAGTTTGTAAAATCAAGTGACTAAATTGGAAAAATGTAACATCATAATGAATAAATTGCTAACATTACGTAGGCACTATTGACATGAAATGTTATCAGAAAATACTTTATAAATAAGAAGGAGATTGTATGATGTTTTACCCTGAAATGGAGAATGTTCTGAGAAGATATTTTTTTATGCCTTGAAGTTGCAGAAACTGAAATAAGTAGTAATTACTACTAACAAAATGTAATATTGCCCAAATTACCAGAGCCATTCTTTTTATTAACACAACTTGATAAAAAATAAGAAAGTTATTTATAAAGCTATCAAATTAATACCCCTCTGAGATTTAAACTATAATTGCAGTCACTTTTATTCTGCCCCATGAGACATAGGAGGGCTGTGGGAGGCAGCTGGCAATCCACTCATGTAATTATATTTCTCCCCGTGTCTGAATTATTAGGTAGAATTGTTTTTATAGGTGTTTAAATGAGTAATATCCTATTCTCTTCGTATTAAACCTGGTTATTCTTGGGACATAGAGAGACTTTAATGCCACCTATATATCACACACTGTGTGTATGTGAGCTCTTCTCACAATTTCCCTGTACATGGAAAAGTTAAAGGAGAGAAAGAAATAAAGAAAAGTTAAGATATTGCCTAGCAACACCGCAAAATAGGAAAGTCATGGAAGACTCACCAGAAATGAGAAAAAGGCAAAATCATTTAAGAACTATTTTAGACATAGTTTCTTAGTTTCTATGTCATCTAGGTAGAAAGAGAGAGCTAAGCAGAAATGAGATCATTTTCCATGCATCAGAGAAGCAATAGAGGAGTAGAAAGAAATAAAGACACACTTTTCTAGTCAGCATTGCAAACTTATATATGAGCAGTAAAATTTCCATCAAAGATATTCCAAAATGAGTTCCACATTTAAGGTAATAAAATATACACCTAATGCAAAAATAAGAAATTGAGACTCGGTACTATCCAGACTTGATTCAACATGCCATCATTTTTAACCCTTTCTTAAAATTTATTTTAAGAAATAGCAGGTAAACCTAATTTTCATTTAAAATATAAGCAGCCTTTGTTATATTGCATATATATTACATTCATTTTTAATCATTGAAAGTTAAAGTTCAGGTAATAGTTTTTTGCAAATTGACCTGAAAATTATTAATTGTGGGACTCGTAAGTTCCTCTGAGGCAGTAGATATAAAAAAAAATAATAATCGCAGGAACCTATCAATGTTGTCGTGTAAATAAACAAAGCAAATGAACAAAATTAAATAAAGCAAGTGTATGTTAACTAAAACAAGTGAACCGCACAATCTTCCTTTATGGGAAATGAAAGGATCTTCACCAAGTATTTGTACATACTTACTCTGACTGACAATATCCCATGAAAGGTCTGTCAACACCAGCGGGGATTTCTGCAGTCAATAGTAGGCACAGTACTCAATCTACTAATGTGAATTCTGCAGTGCTTTTGAGGGAAATATCTACACATATACACCACCCACTTCCTGAGAGGTGGAACGAGTTCCAGGAAACTGTTACCAGAGCAGTATTAGATGGGTGGTGGACGGGACATAAAAATTATGTGGCAATAATGTCAGGATAGTGTGATCTGTCTTAACATAATACACACTGTGGTTGACAGCCACACTGCCCTGCATGGACAGGGAGGGTAACTGGAGGTAACGTGGGATTCTGGGTGTATTCTGGTGGCAGGGTGCGCATAGCATGCACCAGGACCTGGGTTCAATGCCCAAGCCAAGGGAAGAAAAGGAACCCTGTACAGTGCCCTAGAGAAATTTTTCTAAAACCCAAGGCTGAGTGTTTTAAAAACCTGCTGAAAATCTCTACATGTATTTATCTTCTCTAGCATAAAATGTAATTGTTTCAGGCAGATTGGAATCTAGTTGGAAGAAGATTCGACCAAAGACAGCAGATTTTAATATAGAAGGTGGTTGTAATCTACATTGGCAGCATAACAAAGGCTTGTATACGTTTCTTATGAGAGAGAAATAGGAAAAGTAACGAACACAGGAATGTACCCAGATCAGTGTGAGCGGTGGGTCTCTGTCAGGCATTTGGTGCATACTTTATGGAACACAGGTTAGTATCTTAAAATGACACTGTCATTCACATTTATTACCCATGGTGTATATCATGGCAGTATGCGCTCAATACAGGTTTGCTGAAGGAGAGACTTGAGTTCTCATGAGAAATGAATGCCAATTTCCAGAAGAAGTGTAGACTTTAGGGGCAAGTGGTCTCTCAGAGAAGCTGCTTAATGAAACTCCTTTTATCTATGAAATGATTGTAAACGGATAGGAAAAATAATCAAATGATGTATCTGAAAGCTCCAGTAAGTACGTATCAGACAGAAAAAAAGACTCTTGGTCCTTTTTGTTAATTCAATGGCTATCAGACTTCATATATAATGCCACAATGACTAGCAACTGAATTAATATATAACTACCATGGACTGCACAATTAGTATGTAATCAAGCATCATGCTTTTTTTTTAATATTCTTTCATTATCTCCTTAAAATAGACATGTGGAATTGGTGTTACTCTTTTTCACATTTATAAACTTAGGTTTAGAATGATTTGCTACCTTTCCCAGATCAGTTAGTTTACCATGAGACCTTTTAAGACAAATGCTTTTCTTACTCTAAAGCTTCCTAAAATGTCACGGTGTGTCTGGTTTTTTAAAGGAATGCCACCAAGGTCCCTTTATATCATATTGTCAATAATGCCACCTCAGTGAGCCAATCCTTTCCCTAATGCATGGTGGATTTGGTCTTCACAGAATGTCATGTCATGTACATGTATGAAAGGGTGAAAATATTTTGAATATATCAATTCCTGAAGAAGTTAGACTATACAACTACAGTTGAAAAGATAAGTATAAAACTTCATATGGAATTATTATTTAATAATTGTTTTACAAACCCCGAACTGGTTAGTTCAACAACAATGTAACATAAATTATTTAATTTTCTTTATTGAATTATACACATATTTTCAAGTTCATTCTTTTCTCTGGTATAAATACAAATTCTGTATACTATATAAAAATGAATTGCAAACAATTTTGAGATTCTTAAGAATGTGTTAAAAGGAATGCTTGAGTTTAATTAAAATTCCCCAAATATTTAGATACTAATCCCACAACAATTTTACTAACTTCCTATATTTCAGAGACAATGTTTCACTACAGATAGTAGCTAACATAATCAATTATATGACAAAATATTTCATAGTAAACCTTGTTCTTAACCTTGCTCTTCATTTATTAAAACTGGTGTTTTAAGATAGTTTGAAGTTTATATATATTGTGCTGCATGAAGTCCTTTAGGCACCAGCAATTTGAGGTGTTTAATATTCAAAAAGCATAGTCCGAAAGTCAATGCATGTTTTAAAATTTTCATTGCATATCCATGTGTTATTGCTGAGCTCTTAAAATCATTGCTTTGTTATGCTACTAAAAGTTGGCAGGATGACTTATATGATACTTTAAATTTAAAGTAAAAACAGTCTTGGAAGTTGAGTTTTCTGAAAAATTTGCAAAGTGATGTTCTTAAATAGTAAAACTAGAATCATTTTTTTTTGCGTTCATGATAACAAACCTATGCATCTTAAAATCTAAAAATAATTTGATAAAATTACAATTGAATCACACTGATATTTAAAATACGTGCATGAGTCAAAACAATATATGCACATATTTTTACTATTTGTTGAATCATATTGTTTTGACATCCTTATTGTGTTCAGTTAAATTTAACCATGCCTTATTAATGTGTCCACACCTGTATTTTTAATGACACATTACTCAGTATGCACTATAACATATTAGGTACACATGATTAGGTTAAATTTTTAAATGCTGTCAATAACATGACATTCTCTAGGAGAAGATGAACTCTTTAAGTGTAATTTGAGGTAAAAGCTGGAATTTTTATGAACCTTATAATACATGTTGTCTTTGAGATGCATGAACAACAGAAATGAAATTTGGGCCCTTTATGCATCTTGCAGCATCTGACAGGTTCTGCAACCATACGCAAAATGCAATCTGACAGGCTGCAGGGACAATGACCAACGTCAGGAAGAAACTAACCTTGCAATAGCTTGACTGCAATTTCCTGTGGCTTTTGGATATTGATGATTGGCCCTGCATGGTAAGGACCTTCAATTTGATAGTTTCCATTAAGTCACACCTGAGGCAATGAGATCTAACATATTCCCAAATGTTATGCAAATGTACATGACTCGTATTCATAGAGCTATTCAGCTTTTGCAGTTGATAAATCCTTAATATTCCTCTCCTCCTCTCCCTCCCCAAAGCAGTTAACCTGAAACCAATTAGTGATAAAGTCGGTGCAATTTTCTGTGATACTGGGACATTTCCAAGTCAGAATATGAGAAAAATATATATATTTGCAGAAAGGTACAATATTCAGCAGTGATCCTACTTTAAAGAAATAAACCTGGGTTTTTTTTCCTTATTTTTCTCAATTACATGATACAGTGATGAAGTACAAAAATAAAGTAGGTAAATCCAAATAGTGAATTCTGGTTGATGCGATGAAATTCTTGATGGTTCTTAATCAATGAAAAACGTAAAATTAAGTAATATCTGGTATTTCATAGGATTTTCTAAACATGTAGCTGTGACATTTAGGCTTGATGGTGTAGACTGTATGTTCGAGTGGGTTAGGAAAGTTTGGGTGTAAGCTATGAGCCCTGGCTCCCTCAGTCTGGCGCTGCTGTCCTGTTCTTAACTATGTCTCTTCACGCTGCCCGGCCCTTCTATCCGGCTGTTTCTGCTTTAGTGCCAGCTAAATATAAGTTGAGTCTCTTGAAACCATGGGCCAAAGTGTCCCCCATCTCCATTGAATTGTAGGTGCTGAGTGTTGTGTCCTAGCAATGGGAGCTCTGCGTAATACAGTAGCTATGTTCCGATGACCATAGTCTGCTTTGGGTACTAAACTCTGATTGACTGAAACATAAATGGATTAGGTACCGACCTGTAATTTTCTCTGAGATATGAATTACTTGTTACTGTTGTATTTTTCAGCTTTGCTTCCTCTTATTGTATTTCTCCATCAGTGAGTCCAGGTTTGAGGAATTCATGCATTGATTATCAAACAACTAGATTTTATTCCGTGTGTGAGTATTTACAATGTTCTTTTATCTGTAATCTAATACTTCAGTGTCATAATGCACACCTATGCACATCACTGCTATTGCACTTACATGTATGTGTACTTGCATTTGTTTCAGCAATAAAATGGTTATAAACAATGAGCAATATTAGCAAAATACTTGGTGTGAAATGGAATGATTCACTTATTGTTGGGATAAAATGCAGTTCAAATCCATGGTAGAAGATCCAAATGGCAAAGAGAACTACAAAAGGAAATTATAAGGACAATCATCCTGTCTTTCCTTTAAATTCTTAACTTGAGATCCTTATAAAACTATTCCCTTTATTTTTATCACAGTCTTTGTTATTTCTGTAGTTGTAAACAGTGGACTCAGACTTCAGCTTTGTGACATTAAATCTTGAATGATGTCAAAACAGGGAGCTGCATTCATAACTTAACTTGAAGAATGGAGTTCATATTTCCATTATCTCTTGATTTTAGAGAGATATTTATTTTTATCTTTGTCATCCTAATTAACCTAAGCCTCTGTTGCTCTGTCATTTTGAGATAATTTTTCTTAATCTATGCATGTAAGTGAAGGGGAAAAGGCCCTCACATTTCTCCATCTTTCTTCCATTCATTCCATGTCTTGATGTCTCTCATCAGACACCAATATTGACAAAGTTTAATAAAAGACAACTCTGTTGATTTTAGGCCATACTATGCTTTCATAGCAGTTTTATCATATTTGTGTTTTGGGGGCATGAGGTTAGTGAGGATCAGTTAAGCAAATCCTAGATCTCTGTTCAATGGACAAACCAAGACCAAAGAGGGAGAAAAACCTACTAACAACCAAAATACTATGCCTAAATGAAAATTTAGTTTTCATATCCACAAACTCCTGAGATGAATAATGCACATAACAAAACAAAAATATTTAAGAATAAAAAATCTCAATTGAATCCAAAAACTTCTAATCATTAAGTCATTTTTAAAAAAGAACACTGTAACTCAGAGATGAGAAAGCAGTTAAAAATCTGTATGATAATTCCATGCTTCCCATAAGAAATACGAAATTATCTGAGCATAGTTCAAATATCAAAAGTTAAAATAGTAGAATAGCCATAAGGACTACAGGACTAAAACAACAAATGAACAGCTCTTTCTGGAAAGCAGAGCAACAAGTAGCTCACTCTTCTTCTTATGTTGGAAAGTTAGGACCGTGTCAGTGTGAGACACAAGCTTCGTCTACCTTCTGAAACATGACTCAGCTGTTGACTATGCTGTGGAAAGCAACAGGAGGTGCAGAGAGAGCCACAGTGACACAGCACTATGATCAAAGCGTGCCTGCTAGTTAATCGCTCCGATGACATGTGTACTTGAGACAAACGATGAAGGTAATCTCAAGCCCCCTGAGGGCTTCATCCTAGGAGAGAAAGACCTGAAAGTCCAGTCAGGCAGAAAGAGCTATTAGTGGGTAGCATAGCTAGCCTCCATAGACAGTGACCACTGTATTGAACACAATGCATAGAGTGGAATTCTTGGCAGGTAAGAAATTTTAAAATAACAACAGATAGGGACTACAAAGAATAGCTCTTTGAAGCAACAGGTTAAAGAAGCCATGCTGTATCCACAGAGTGAAGTGTACGCAACTATTAAAATGACAGCATAGTTTAGGCTGAGTTATGATCGACAGGCCATTCTGGCACATTTCTTCATTTTATGGATAAAGTTTTATTGGAACATAGCCACACACTTATTTAATTATTGTGCATGGCTACTTTTATTGATCCAGTGGCCAAGTTGAAGACTTGAGACATGATATTTCAAATCTGGAATTCTCCTGCACTTTTGTTAAAAAATAATCTTCTCTCCTAATTAACAAAGAGGCATATCTGAAGCAGAAATATTTTCACTACCTAGTATTAACTGCAAAGGAAAGCTACAAAACTTTATATGCTAATCAATTGGGCCTATTGAGTTCAAATGCAGTTTAATTTTTTTTTAAATTTGTGCTGGTGATTAAAGTTAGGGTTTACTAGCCATTTCATATTTTTATTTTCTTTTATTCTGAGACAGTATTATCAGAAGCTAAATTAGATACAAATCAATAGGCAGTCAGACTTGTATAGTCCCTTGAGAGAGTTTATGCAAAAGATAAAAAGACACCAAAATTATGGTGGAAGGCACATCCATGGAAAGCCTAGCCTCAGGACAAAGATGCATTGTCCCTGCATACATGTCACCCTGAGGG
This sequence comes from Dinomys branickii, assembly GCA_004027595.1. NCBI lineage: Eukaryota > Metazoa > Chordata > Mammalia > Rodentia > Dinomyidae > Dinomys > Dinomys branickii. The sequence goes on along the minus strand of PVLD010020743.1, from coordinate 25,006 downwards.
ATAAACAATAACTTGAGACTGTACTGTGAATGGTGTCACCTGGTCCAGTAAAATCCAGATAGACATCTGTCACCCAGCTGACTGGACACAGCCTTTGCTCAAAATGCCTGCATTCTTTGCACATGCCCCTACCATATGACTTGCTTTCATACTGGATCAATATTAAGTAAGCAACTATGCTTGTAATCTTATAGGATGATTATAGTTTGATCCATGTTGTATACCCACACCGTGACTTTGCTGTGTAAATTACCCCCAACAAAGGGCCTCAGGGGCAATCCACTTTCAGGATGCCTCCTGTCTCTCAGGAGCTACCTCTCAATAAATTTTTCCTACTCTTAACCTCTGTTGTTCTTAGAATTCATTCTTAAATTTCAGAGGACAGGAATTGGACATATCTGAGATCTAGGAGGTTGGGAATCACATTTCTCCACATCACCCATAATTTTGAAGATAAGTTGCTGAACTGTCTAGGTTGAGTTTGAAATTGTGAACCTCCTACATCAACTTCCCAGGGTGCTTTGGGGTTACAGGTATGTGCTAACATGTCTGGCTGCCTTTAAAATATTACCATAGATTAACAAATTAGAGTGCAAAGTAGAAATCTGATGAATTTTTAAAGCGTGGGACTTTTATTATGCTTTTTCTCATAGAACATTTTTTGCATTTATTAAGACTTATTTCTGGTCATTTTATATGAGTGAAATCTAGGTATCAGAAAATTGCTTAGGGCATGTAATAGGTGAAAGTTGATATGGAAGAGTCAGAAAACATGTAAAATGGTAATCTGCTTATTGCTCTTATAATCTGTGAAGTTTCAAGTCTTAATTTGTACTTTGTTTCAGTGTGATGTTACACCACTGCCTGTCTCCCTCAAGAAAACTTTACAGAATAATTCATTTTGAGATGAGCCAAGATTTCTAGCAAATTTTAATTGAATAAAATGAGGGTTGTCTTGCAATATGAGTACAATTTGATGCCAAACTTCACCTGATCAGAACTGGGCTAATGGTTCCCCTCTCCCTCTCCCTGCAACATTTGGGGGTGCTCTCCTGTCAACAGCAAGAGGTTACAGAGGAGATCGCTTCTGAAAAGGAGGAAAAGAAGAAAGGTTGAGAAATCTTTCACTTCAAATGAGATCAGGGAGATGCATAAAATGTGGGATATAATGCAATATTCTGTAGAAAAGCACCCCACCAATGAGGTTATATAGTACTGCAAGGGATGAGTCTACTTAGTCACAATGTAATGTCCGCTTTCCACAAACTCTCCAAAAGGAGGCAAAATCAAGTGTCATTGGATAGGTTCCTTGTTAAAGTTGCAAAACCTAATGTTTTTGTTGAGCCAATAGATAGAAGTGATGGCATTAGTGGTCGTGAAAGTCACTCTACACAATAACCTTCCTCTCTCTTGTCTCTCTCACAGGGTGGCTTTCGAAGGCCAGCCATGAAGGTTTCTCAAAGACAAGCACAAGTTTATGTGTTTATTTTTCTTTATATTTTGAATTTTCTTTTTTATTTTACATTAAACTGTAGTATAGTCATAATTCTATATGAATATATTTAGGTTGTGGAACGAGTCATGTGAGTTTCTATTATTCCTTATGGCAAAATTCCCTTTCATATACAAGTGCTTTAGATTGCAAGCATGATTCTGGAATGAATTGTGGTAGCAAACCTCGGTCTTACTGCATTTTCATATTTATATGAGTTAACAGTGGGAAGTGCTTAGGCCGGTAGATGGCAAATACAAAGCCTGCCTGTGTTGCTGAAATAAACGATGACAGATTCAGCGATGATCTGAAATGCCACAATGGGTCTCCGTGTACAGCCACAGGAGGAAACAAACACTAGTGTGGAAGTCCTTAGACAGGGAAGACAAACTGGCTCTAAACTCAAGACATAGGTCAGATACAAATTAAAAGCAAACAAACAAAAAGTTCCCAACACAGGAGCATCGAGAATCCTGACTTAGTTACAAAAAGAAATTGTATTAGAAATCAGGAGAGAATAATGGAATACTGAGCAGACAGAAGAAGTACTGTTATACCGTCCCCCTGGCCGTTCTAAATGGATGGGAGGCAACACATGGGTGGCTTTCTCTGTGTCATTGCTCAAGTGACTAGCAGAGAGTTCACTTTCCGTTTTGTCATTCTTCAGTACTGTGTTGGAATGACAAGGAGTCCATAACCTCCCCAGGCACTTCATACCCAACCTTGGGAATCAAACTAGTACATCATGTGGTGCTTTTAAAAAAGTTATTTGTCTTCGGTCAGTTCACTGCCCACACATTCCTGTCCTGAATATCTGTTCCTTCCTATCTATTTCCCAATAGTATATTAACGCTATGCAAATATATAATTTCTCAGTGTTAATTAGGTGTCACTTAAATCTTCTTAATGATGTATAACTGACCTGTTTATTCCTGTTGTATTTCAACTTCATTTGGACTTGGATTGTTTTGATCACTCAAAAAATACTGATGTTGATTTTTATTGTGAAAACAAACAAGGCATCGACACAATTATGTAAGTGAATTTTATTTTGTTGATATTATCAGATAATTTTAGATGAGTAGGCATAGCTTTAATTCTGTACTTTGAAAGTCTATTTAAAATCTAACATTCTGGAATCCCTGTTTGTAGCTCAGTGATAAAGCACATAAGAAGTAATGTGTTTGGTACCTTGTATCTCCCCCCAAAATGTATATGTGAAATAGAAATTTAGAATGCTATTGAAGAAGTGTCATGCCTTAAGGTATGGCATTTAAAATGGACTGTTCATTGCAGAAGTACTATATTTGTATAACATGTATAAAAATCATAAAGGAAGGTGTTTTCCACCCAATATTTGCTCAACATTTTTATAACTACACACTAGATTGCTGGTAGTATAAAATTTACTAAATTAGAAAGTAACATATGTTTATTACAATTACTTTTGGTAATTACGACTAACAGTTATTTTCTCTGAATGTCAAAGATCAGTGTAAATGACCAGGAATCTATCTCTCAGCTTGGCTGAACTTTAGACAGACTTATTCTTGACTGGAGGTCTCTAACCTCCCTTTACTTTAAGCAAGTCTTTTTATGAGAGCAACACAATTGTAAATCCTTTCTTTGCCCTTTGAGATGTAAATAATTTTAAAAGCCTCTTGTCAGGTTTACAACTCAGAGCTGTCTTACCCAAGGACCTGCAAACTGTCCCTTTGAAATGTAACCTTCAGGGGAGCCAGGGCTCTTTCTCTTGGTTTCAGTGGAAGGTTAGGAGCTTAACTTTGGCTGGAGTGTCCCTCTAAACTATCTCCTGCCTTGTCATTTACATTTCCTTGGGCAAGGTTAATTAGAAATGACCTATACCCCCAAACAGAAATGACGTGTAACTCCCAAATTCAGCTCTTAAAATCATTCCACACTTCCCTTGGTGGTTATTTTGTGGGAATGAATCAACTTTTATACACTCATCTTGTCTACTGTGACTGCTTTAACTAAGTTACTGAGACTCCGGACTTTTACTGTCTGCTAAATAATTTGGGCAATTTATGTGCGTAAATCTCAATCCCTAATTTACATATGTGAATTTATAGAATTTCCCTATTCAATAGAGTGGTTGTGCAGATCAAATGAAATACTCTAGATAGAACACCTTACAGAATAATGCATAGGAATTGCTTAAAACTTTAAACATAAAAACAATCTAAAGGATTCAGTAAATAATTACCAGAAAATCTACAAATAAACACACAAAGTAAATGTTCCATGCCTCCTCTATTTTTTTTAAAAAGGTGAGTTATAACAACAGTGAAGTATTAGTTTACACATAATGTCACAGATGTTTAAAACTATATCTATAGAGTTGGCAAGTGTTTGCAAAGTCAAATACTCTCCTCCTAGGAGAAGAAATACAAATTGTCATTGCACTTAGAAAGGTTAAGCTGTCCACAAAATAGAATTGTGCCTTCCTAGGAATTCTATAACCAAGAGTATGACAGGGTCCATCCAAGCTTAGTTAACATTAACCTCTGAGGTTCTTTGAAGTTTATGTTTAATAATGAAGAATTGGAATGGACCTAAAAAATTAGATATATATTAAATAATCATTGTACAACTATATAAGGACATGTACTGTATAAGCATTTAGAATCACAGTGCACAACTTTTATAGATTAACAGTTACAATAAAATGTGAAATGAATAAAAACTATGATTTAATATATCATCCATGTGTTGTACATCAAGAAAGCTAGATAAAATATTCTAAAATACATTAGAAAGCATTAAATTTAATATAACTTTGCAGTGTTCTGCTATTTCACAAAATATGAAAATGATCAGGCAAGCATTTTGATAATTATTCTATAGTAAAGAAAAAATCAAGATTTTCTTTTAGGTCATTACTTTTCTAATAGGAATTTGTTTTGTGGCTTTAAAAAAATACTACAGCCTAAATAGACATGCTTCCCTCATGCATTTTCTTCACACAGGTGTCAAGTGGTATTTCTAAAGATATATGATGCTAATTGATGTTGTGCCTTCGAAGTAGGTAAAGTACACTCAATGGGACCAGCACAGTCCTAACACTCAGGTTGGAGGGAGGCTGGAATACAATCTGTTTGACTCATAATAAATCCTTGTAATTTATTGGATCATTTCTCCCTTGAAAGGAAAAGATGCTATTATTGTTTATTGCATATAGATTAACATGGAGGACCAAAATCTAAATAGAATCAAACTAGCATTGATTCAACAAGGTTGCTGCTGATGTTAAAAAAAGACTCATAGAAGGATTTTACTTGTTCAGAAAGTATAAAACTCTCCTACTATTGTTTTGTCTGTAAACCAATATTTTCCATTGAATTGTGACTCCTTTTTATTTCAAACATGTATAGCTGATGAATCAGTGGGCATAAAATGATATAAGTTTAAGTTGTTAGCTCTGACTCCTAGAAGGAACTCAGGAAGCTCAAACTAAATAGTTATGGATTTAAAGTCATAGAGAGCAAACTGAGTTCCAAAACTTCCATAAAACTTGCTGCCGGTCACATTATCTTCTGGCTGGAAATGAAAATGACACCTGGAAAATAGAACTACCATTTTTAAAAGACAGAATCCAAACCTCATAATCTCCTTACTTAATAAAATTGTGGCTTGAAATAGGATAGTTTATCTAATTTGGGTAAAGGAAGAGGCAGCATTTATTCCTTAAAGGAAGTGTAGCACTTGTGGTTTTTTTTTATATAGAAGTCATTATTCTAATTTTATTACAGATAATTTCTTAAAAGATGACAATACTTGTACATATTTTTGCACAAACATAATCACTCAACGCCATACTAAGCTAAAAACTTGGAAAAATGCACACGTGAAAGTTCAGGGGTACCTAGTGGACCCTTTAGAAATCTGAAGGTTATGGATAATAGAAGTATTGATCCACTATTTTTAAATATTTCATTTTCAAGTAATGTTAGACTTACAGAAAAGTTGTGAAAATATTAGAATTCCTTCACTTTTATCTACCTGAAGCTAATATTAACAGTTTACAAAATCCATTAAACAATGACAGAGAATGATATTCATAAACTAGTTTTAACTAATTTACAGTTATTATTTGAGTTTTTGCAGTTTGGACGCCATGGATTTCGCAGCCCCAGAATCCGATCCAGCATCCTATATTGGATTCAGGTATCACATTTCTTTAGGTTTCTCCTGGTTGGGAAATTCCTCAAAGATTGTTTTCTGCCACAACTTTGAATGCTTTTATGAATAATAGTTATTTTGCGCAATCCATTAACTTATCTTTATCTGATGTTTCCCCTGAGTAGACTGAAGTAATAAATTTTTGGTAAGAACAACCCAGAAGTGATAATCAGCCATTCACAGTGCAGACCATGACGAATTTACAAAATGTTACTGCAAACATACTTGTCTTTTACAGTAGGTTATATTCTTAGGTGGTTAAGCAAGTAAATGAGCATTCCAAAGGGCCTCTACTGAAAAATTCATAGTTATAACTATGATGCTTGAGCAACAACCTCCTTAATGAAAACCAGGCATGTTTTTGGATGGTAACTTTATTTCAAATACCAACCTGTAGGTATGAAGACTTAGAGCCTTTCAGTTTAACACAAATGAGGTGAACATAGAAGTAAGCTGAATAAAACAATCAGAGTGAAACGAAATAGCTGTTCCAATACTGAGTCTTTGGGAGAGGCGAAAAACTCCTGGGACATATATGGTTCAATTCATCAGAAAACATATTCAAATTAATATGATTTCCATCTGTAAGCCCTCTGAACAACATGCTTGAAATTATAATTAGCAAATTACTGCCTAGTGTTAATTACTTACTTAAAACAAATAATTTTTTTGTTTAAAAAACGATTTAAAGTAGCCAACCAGAACAGCACGGTTCAAGGAAGTTGGTACAAAGTTGGGTATGGGTCACAGAGAGCAAATAAAACATGTAAAGAGAAAATGCTGATATCAATGGCATAAGGTACTAGGAATTGTACCACAATTGTAATTTTAATTATATGTTATTTGAACTAATTTTCTATATTTAAAAATATATAAAAAGAGAATGTGTTATGAAATCAATATGAACTAAAACAATAGATGTGAATTTATCCATAACAGGAGTTATGCTCACACTTAAATTACTCTCTGTATATGAACGCACATCTTACAACCTTGAAATAAATTATTGGGTTCCCCTATAGGAACTTCAAATTTTTTCCATATTTTATCACTCTCAATTTTTCACAGCTCTTTGAGAATGATATTGGAAAAAACTGTTGCGCTCTTTAAAAACACATGTTAATAACAGTCAAAAATAAAGATTTTTGCTTCATGTCATGGCAAAATACCATCTTGTCTCATTTCTGGTTAGTTTTATTAACAAAACAAAAACTTTACACAAGGGATGCTTAAGTCAACTCATAACTTTATTACTAAAAGCACCATCTGCTGGTTAGTAGACATGGGTGTATTTTCAATCTGTCTCCCTCGAGACACTGATAAAACAAAAAAATTGAAGCATATTTCTTTCTTGCATGCCTCTGCGATTCCCCTCTGCATATTGAAGTTACAAGCCTTGAGAAAAAGGAGATGGATTTTATTGGCAAAATGTTTCAGTCTGTATGTGTGTGTGCAGTGGAAATCAATTTTTTAGCTTGCCTTTTATTAGAAATCTTAGGTATATAAATGAGATTATTTTCTGAGTAAATCCATCTTATATAAACTGAAAAGCAATTGTTATTTCAGGAAGTGTATGGGCCTCCATTACAGGGAAAATAATAAATTTATAGTGACCTGTTTTATCTACCCCATGTTGTGCCCAGATTCTAGCACATAGTAGGTTTTAAATGTGTTAGCTGGGTTGGGGATGTAGCTCAGCAGCATAAGCACCTGCCTGGCAAGTACAAGGTCCTGAGTTTGATTTCTGGCACAAAAGACATGTCTTAGCTAAAGGAAGAAAGGAAAGATAAGTTGCTATGACTTTATGTAAGATAAGGCCAAACTGAGAGGAACTATTTTCATATCTTATATTCATTATATAGATATTTTTAATCATGCCAAAATTTGATGTGCAAATTTAACACTAGAAGGGAGAAGTGGAGAGTTTTGTTTTTAAAAAAAGATCTTCAGAGAGAGGATAAATCTGGAATTTTCTTAAAATTTAAAAGTTGTAGCAAGGTATCAATTCTAGAAGGTTTAAATGATTTTCAGTATGATCATTTAGATATGACCTAATGAATTACAAAAAATAAACCTATTTCTCCATAGCTTTACTGTAAATTCAATGGAACTTATTCTTTAGAGTCCTTGGGGGACTGAAGAAGGCTGTCTCAAGTGAAAATTTAAGATATGAAATTCTGAGCTATAGGAGAGTTAAGTTTTTATGTCTTCATCTCTGTTATGTGTGGAAAAATTGGGCTTCCAATGTTTTTCAGAGTCAACTTACACAGGTAGAACTGGTAAGCTAATATTTGAATTCATGCTCTTTATTTTAAAGGCATATGTCTTGGTTACTTTTTTCTCATTGCTGAGACAAAGTACCCAGCACCCAAAATGAAGGGAAGAATGGTTTATTTAACTTACAGTTTGCGGAGGTTTCAGTCCATACTTGGCTAGTTCTCAGGCACAGTGGCACATGGCAGAGGGCAACAGTTCATGGCGGCGGTACACAGCAAAGCAACAAACACAAGAAGGGAAGAATGGCAGCCAGCAGCCTCTTTCTCTCCCTCACATACACAAGCTCTCCACCCTAGGGTATAACTCTCACACCCATAATCCCAGCAACCTATCTGCTCTAGGGCAGGTATAGCTCTCACACCCATAGTCCCAGCTTTGGATCATGGATCTGTCATAAACTCTAAAAACCACCCCGTAACTGCATGAGGATTTGAGGAGACATGTGGACACAAACCATAACATTCCACCCCTGACCCCCAAAGACTCATGCACATCCCTTTATACAAATAGCATTTAGTCCATCTGCAAGAGTTGCCAAGGTCCTAACAGCTTCAGCATTGCTAATAAAGTCGAAGTCCCAAGTCTTCTCCAAGATGCAAGGCAAACTCTTAGCTGTGAGCCCCTGTACAAATGAAAAGTTAAACACTTCCAACATTCAATGACACAAAATACACATTACCATTACAAAAGGTACAAACACAGGGATACAGAGCATTGGAAACAAAGCAAGTCCAAAATCCAGCAGGGCTAACATTATGTCCTGTAGTGCCAAATCCAGCATCTGAAACAACTTCTGGCACATTATGGGTTCCAAAAGGCTTGTATGATTCCACGCCTGTGGCACTTCTGGTGGTTACAGCCCCTAGGGCTTCTCTCTTGGGTTCACTTTGCTTCCTCCTTGCACCCTTCCTCAGATGATCCATGGTCCTGGCTTTTCTAAACTTCTGAGGTCTCCAGTGCACCTTTTGCTTCACACTCGCAGCTTCACACACTGCCCCTTCAGGGGCACGCTGCATTGCCTCCCAGGCCTTCTGAAATCTGGGTGGAAGCCTCTTTCACCTCAGAACTCCTGCATTCTCCATTCACCTAAAGCCAGGGCCACATGGATGATGCCAAGGTCTGCTGCCGCCTGGAGCAGTAGCCAAGCTTTCCTTTCTCTTGGCCATAGGGGTCAAGTGCCTGGGTTGCTGGGCACTCTGAATCCAATTTTAAGGAACAAATTCTCTATCCTGCCATTTTTCTGGAACCTGGTGTGGCCAGTACTGACATTGTAGAACCTGGTGCAGCTGCTGCCACCACTCTGGAACACGGCGCTCTGTGGCTTCCTTCTCGAGGCAAGGTCTTTCACCTTTGCAGTTTTGAGGCTGCAAAGGATAGAGACTTGCTGCCTCTTGTGATGCTCTCAGGCCTTCTTTTCCACTCTCTTGTTCCTCTTCAGCAATCAGGATCTTCTCAAGTCCACCTTTGCTATCCACAGCTTTACTGGAGCTTCCTTTCTGGCCAAACTCACAACATTTTAAATCATCCTGCTGGGATCTTTGCTTTTCACTCAATATAAATCTGGCTAAAAGCCTCCAACAATAGCCATGGCACCGCCCCAACATTTGACTGCCTTGAAGTGTCTTTTGCCAGATTAACCAGTCCGCTGCCACCCTTAATCTCAGTTTTAGGCAAAGTCTTTGGACAGGAACAAAATGCAGACAAACTTTCTGCCAAGGCATAACACACATTGTCTGGAGTCCAACAACCAATGCAGTCCTTCTTTCCATCAGAAACCTTCCCAACCCGGTCTTTACTGTCAGCCTTCTGGTCTTCTGAGCTCTGACCAACCAGAATCTCCCAGACAGAACAACCAAAGGCATCCCAGCTCTAGTCTTTCAGGTGACATCTCTGAACCTTTCCAAATTCTTCCCACAAGCCATTTCCAAAGGCTCTTGAATGACATGGTCAGGTATAGTCACAGCAACCACCTCAATTCTCTGGTATCAAATTCTGTCTTGGTTACTTTTTTCTCATTGCGGAGACAAAATATCCAACACCCAAAATTAAGAAAAGAAAGATTTATTTAGCTTACAGTTTGCAGAGGTTTCAGTCCATACTTGACTGGTTCTGAGGCACAGTGGCACATGGCAGAGGGCAACAGTTCATGGCAGTGGTACACAGCAAAGCAACAAGCGCAAGAAGGGAAGAATAGCAGGAGGAATGGCAGCCAGCAGCCTCTTTCTCTCCCTCACATACACAAACTCTCCACCCTAGGGTATAGCTCTCACACCCATAATCCCAGCATTGGATCATGGATCAGTCATAACTGTAAAAGCCACCCCATAACTGCCTGAGGATTTGGTGGGTCATGCAGACACAAACTATAACAGCATTGTTTTTCACTTGATAAAGAAATTTTATAAATTTAGCCGTACATTTTTCTGATGGCTGAGGGTGGGAAAGGGAAAATGACCGTGAGCTTCCCTCTGTAGAGTTTACTTCCTCTAAACTAGGTTATAATACTACTTTACTACTCATGTCATGTGATCCAAACATACCGTTTTAAGCAAAATCATTGGCATTATTAATACACACTCTGCATCTGGCTCTTAAAACCACTTCCAGGACGAATTTCAAATGTGATATGATAACACAGTTAGACTAAAGAGGCTTTTACTTTCAGTAAATGACTGAACAAATTTAATAATTGAAAGATGCTTTCCCAATTGGTAGAATATATCTAAATCCAACATGAAGAAAAATGCATTCACCGAAAGTCTATAGACAGTGGAAAGGGTTTAACATAACTTTTATGGAAACTGCTTCTGTCAAGAATACTTAGCGTCACAGGTTCCAGTATCATAAGCACTTTTCAGCAAACAGGTGCTAATGTTACGTTAAAGAGTGAAATATCTGGAGTTCATACACGATTTTAAAAATGCATCTAATTTTGATATGCATATACTAGAGTGACTTCAAGACTGAAAGTTAAGATATTGAGATTACATACATTCCTCCCTCCCCCCCGTCTCTCTGTCTCTCTGTCTCTCTGTCTCTGTCTCTGTCTCTGTCTCTGTCTCTCTCTCTCTCTCTTTGCCTCCTCTGTCTCTCATGGTTTCTTACACATACTGTGCTATGCATTACAGAAATATCATTATTTGGTATCTGTTGCATAGATATTGAACTTAGTAACACAAACTATAATAATAATAAATTTCATTTATTTCTTATCTATCCAATAGCCATCGTTTCTCAGTAGTATCCAAACTGGTGTTCTAACCTTTTTCTCCATCAGCTCATAGATACAAGTTAGGCAGAGTCTGAGCAGACTCTGAAGATCATGTTACACCCTCCATTTCTTACACAGTTGACTTTAGATTTTCTGTGGCTTGGTGATGAATTCCTAATTCCAGTTGGTATCATTGGAGTGCTCCTCAACTGGTTGATCTTACGTTAAATGCTGTGCTTGAAGGCAGATACATTATTATCTCCATAAAGGGAATATATCTGGTGAGGTTAAATGACTTCCTTATGATCACACAGTTAAAGACATCAGAGCTGTTATTCAAACTGCATCTTTCTGATTATACAACCCACATTCTTAGACCTTACACTGTGTATATCCCAAATGAGAACACAATTTCAAGCACTGACTTCAATATTATTAGTTGCATGATCTTGGGCAAGTTAACTAACTTGGTGGAGTTTCTATTAAACCACAAATCTGAGAAGATATAGGATCTAATTTATGTGAGATCCAAAGGATATCTCTACATTAAATTTACTTGGTAAGTTTCCCTTAGAATAATAATCACATTGCATTTATTAGTTTTTAGCTTAGGTTTTCTAACTAACAGAAGATAGATTTTCTAGGAACATCACCAATGTCCAAAATGAATGTAAGTAAACATGGTATTATGGAGATTTTAAGAGCTCAGATTAGAATCGCTGAAATGTGTCTGGTTTTCCCTCAGTCCAGTGCATTTGTCTTTATTGGTGTTTTTCCTTGACAAATATTTACTGAAAATTTAACATGCCTTAAGGAGTTTTGGAGAAATGAGACAGAATGGCAAACACAAACCAAAGAAAAATTTTACTTTCTTGAGGCTTACAAGTCCTGTGAGCCATGGGAAGGGATAGGCTATATAAAAGGTAGACTCATAAACACCTGCAGAGACTTATTTTTGTCAAAATGCTAAAAAAGTACAGTGTTGTAGACAGTGATAGCAGAAACACTGGGGGCCTGAATTGAGGCTGGGAAGTTAGGGAAGATGAAGATTTTATCTTCAGCAAGCTTGACCAGGAGAAAAGGGTTTAGAAGCATGCATAGCCACAGTGAGAAAAGCGGCACCTTCATATTTTGAAGCAACAGCAGCATCCTCTTGTAGCTAGAATACAATGCAGGATGAGAAAAACAAGAAAGTGGTTGGTGAGCAAGACAAAAGCCCAAACCAAAGTGCATTTTATAAGCCATTTTTTAGAATTAAGCACGCATTCCAAGAATCTTAATAAGAGCAGGGACATGGCTCACTTTTTCTAGAAGTCAATGACTACCTTTAAGAGAATCAATTGGACAAGAATTCAAGTAAACTTGCAAAAACCAATAAAGATAATATTTTATTTATCCTGAGCAAAGACATTGCCTTGAACAAGAGAGATGATAGAATGATAAAAATGACTAGATCAATAATTATTTAAGAATTTAAATGGATAAATCTAGACAGCACACTCCATACGGCTTATGCGTAGATGTCAGTGTTAAAATCCACACTGAGCTACTAACTCCGTTAAAAGTTGGCTCTTAGGCTCACAATCTGTCCTTTCTTTAAAAATATGAGACAGATCTCAGTAGTAATACACTGGTCTTAAAAAAAAAAAAAAAAAAAAAAAAATACACTGGTCTTCATGTCCCAGACTCATAGTGTTTAGCCAACCCTGCCTACCTCTAAAGGACTAACTTTTCTTTAACAGAATGCCTTGTGAACCTACTTCCCGATCTCAGTCTCTGTGTCCGGAGAACTCAAAATGACTGATAAGACGGATGACAAAACACAGAAGAATTTTGAGATTATTCTTAATTTTTCCCCAGAACAAGTTTTCAATTAGCAGAAAATACAGTTAATCACACATGTGAGTTTTTCAGTTTGGAATATATTTGCTTTAATACCTACATGAACTAAACAAACAGAGGTGTCAAGTCATTGTTTAGCCTTATAAGTGTTGAATTTCAGAAAGGAATGGAAATAAAATTGGATTGTAAAGGTATCAAAAATTAAATACAGCATCAAAATAAGAGAAAATAACATGAGAAAAGTGTCAGGAATCCTCTCAAATTTTGGGATTGTCCAGGAGCCACTTGCTAACAGAATCTCCTATAGGGTCCTTTCATATTAAGGTTTAATATTAGGAGGTATGATAGACATTGTGAAATGAAAGGAAACTGCTCAAAAGTAAACAGCAAATGGGATGAGGAGAAAGAGAAAAGAAAGAAGGGGAAAATTATGTATATACATATATACAGGATAGCTAATACAGTAGTATTACTGATTTCTATCATTTTATTGAAAGGAACAGTTAATGATTAATTATTTGATAAATCTTACGTACCTATATTTGTTTTCCTGAGTAACTACTTTGAAGACATCAATATGTAATACAAGGACCATGGTTAATTTCCTGTCACCTTATCTGAAATTCAATATTGCTTGTATTGATTCTTTGTTATTTTGTAAATGGGTGTGTGTTTATTAATGTTTTAGTTTTTTTATTTTCAAAATAGAGAAACACATATTAAGGTTTAATAAATTTACTCTTTTGATGCTTTTGAATGAAGAGACTCTGAAATGGTCTGAAACAATTTCGGCAGTACACATGGTACAAATTGTGTGAAAGGTTTCTGTTGTTTGTTTTTCTTAGGCAGCATATCAGCTATGTCTGATATTGACTCAGCTGGTAGAATCACTGTAAGTCTTTAAAGCAAATCAGAATATGAATATGGAACCTTGGCACTTAAAAAAACACCAGAAGCAAGACAGCCACAACGATCTTCTCTCACCCTTTTTACCGTGAGGGTGGTCAGAACTCCTTGCTTGATGGGTGCCTCTCCATACCTGGAAGAAAGAAGCTGGACATAGACATACACAGGAGAATCCTAACAAACAAATTCTGATGAATTATGATACACATGTGTTTTTGGTCAGATTTCTCTGCACTTGCCCACTGTTCATGAAATCTAAGCCTGAAACTACAGAAAAATTACTTATGTATTTGGGTCTCTATTTCCTTATGAAGTATTCTGTATGTTCTAAACCTTTAATAAATGAATACACTTTTGTTTGATAATCTTCCCTTTGTTTATAGGGCACAGAGCCATGTATGTAGCAATGGTGAGCAAAAGTATTCTCTCATACTCCCAAGTCCAGATATTTAAGCTAAATAACACCTCCTGATCTCTCATTTTAATAAAGTATGTAGAATCTAACCTTATTTCTAATCAGTGCATGGAAAGTCAATGTGTCAAATTATACCAGATCACTGTCCTTTTTTTCTGCTCACCAACTTATTACCAATGTCACACTATGTCATGAAGGTTGGAGACCAAGATTTAATGAAAACTATTCCTGATTCAGTTCATTGCCTTCCATTTCCCTCCCACCCTTGTTTTAATTCCAGAATCCAAAAGTCTTTCTCCACCTGGGCCTGAGCCGGTGCTGTGGCCCGATATATGGTAAGAAAGGGGAAGCTGAGTTTGTTTTTTGATCTGAAATGTTGTCTTCTAAAATGAATGTGGTAAAGGAACAAAGGACAGCATTGCCTTTTGAATGAAGTGTGACTGGTAGCTTATTATCTGCACATAGATTCAGCTTACAATCAAGCTAATGTTTTATACTAAAGTATTTATATATAATGGGGATATGAAGGACGACATAGGAATTCAAACAACTTGTTGGCATAATCACACTGTGCAAAATCAGAGAACTACAAAGATTTTTTAATGGAAGAGAGAGTAACTCAAGAATTTAATATTACATTTATGTATAATTTCAGGAGTCTCGGTTCCTACCACTTGCCAATTTTATACACCAGGTAAGTGGGTGTAGAATTCTCTTTTTTCAGTGTAATTAGTAACATATCAATACCAACGAAGAGTTATTTGGCTCTGTATAAAAAAGAATATTATGTAAAATTGCTCCTTAGTCACAGTACATTTTTTTTTTTATTTCAAGAAGTAATTTAAATTCTCTGTAGGTAACCGAGGAAAAAAAGATGAACAAAAGTTTCTAAGTTGGGCCGATAAGAAGTAAAGGAGAGGAGGAGTGGGGTCCCTTACTTCTCCATAATTACAGCAATTACGACTGATGGCATTGTTTGCCTTCTACTTTTCCTGTTTAATTATATGCAAGCCTACCCTTCCAGAGCCAGCATGTTTGGAGCAAGCGACCCAGGGATATTCAGTTATCTGCCTCAAAGCCAATTTCAATAGCTGGTGTACAGAAGGAAGAAAATGTACAGTGAAATGTACGTGCACATTAGTAGAAAAGCAAAGCAGTGGTCAGAGGAAAAATAAGAAGCCGAGAAAGATGCAGTGAGTAAAGGATACAGTAAGGGGTGGTAAAAGGGGTATCGGAGAAGACACAGGGAAGCCAGGAAGAACGGAATGAACCATGAGACAGCGAGCGATACAGGGATAAAAGGCAGCTTGGCAGATTTGTCGCTGCATGGATTTATAGCTGGTATCCGCCTTTATCCAAATGCAGGTACTGAAAGACATGGCACTGAATTTCTTACTACATGGTGTGCTAAATCCTAGGTGACCTCTTATTTTTGGTAATAAAAGTTATAATTTCAGCAAATAGGTTTTATCCATTAACTCCATTGCCCGCTTGATATGACCTGAGATTAAGTTAAAGTCCAAGTGAGCTCAAAGGTGTAGGTGAAGGTTGTTGCTATTAGGTCTAACTGAATCATAGCTCTGCAAAATCCTGGCCACATAAAACCCCTGCTCTGGCAGGCATAGCAACCTTGCCAGCTTCAGCTGCGAAGGCTGACAGAGAGTTCACTGATATTTCCATGGAGAATCTCGAAGCTTGCTGCTTGAGTTGACATTTTTACAACTGTGTAGTTGAAAAGGAAAATTTCAGTAATAGAGGCGCAAATGCCCTCTTCCTTTCTCTCCTCTCTCCCTTCCTTGTTTCCCCTTTCATTTATTTTTCTCACCTTTTTCTTTGCTTTTCTTTCACTGACCACACTGATTTCATTAGAAACATTTTTCTGGCCACGGTTTGAGGATATGAGGATTAGCGGTTTACAGTGACAGTTACTAAAACCATAACTTCCCAGATATATTATACATTCATGAGCAAAATGCGAAGTCGTGGAGGAGAGTGCAGTGAGTTGTGATGTATGGCTTACAAGTGCTGTCGTTGGAAGAAGTTACAAAAGACTCTTCACAGAACTCGGCAGGTGATTTATTCCTACTTAGGGATTTGGGCCTGCTCTATAGGCACATAAATTGAAACAAGCTGACGAATGGCTTCTACACTTCAGCCCTGGTATCTCAGAAAGGTACTGTGTGTGCTGTGTGTCTCTGGGCGGAGAGTCTTGCAGCAGGAGTTCTGGGAGCTGGGTGAGGCAGTGATAAACTGAACAGTACAATAGCTACTTAGGAACCTTGGCCGAGGACATGTGGTGTTTCTGTTGGGGCTCAGAAGATGATACCTGGAAGTCTGGTGCTCCCAGAATGCTGAGAAGCATTAGCTTCTACCTCAGAATCAAGGTCCCCCATTCAGCACAGGGAAAGTCTTTCTGCAAATTTCCCTTCTATGCCTATAAATCATTCCCATCATTTCCTTCCTTGCTGTGATGTTCCCTCTTTTACACATAAATAAATATTTGCCTATTCTCCTATTTAATCTGTTAGGGAGTTTTTTTTTTTCCGCTGCAAATTCAGAGGGTAAAGGGGGAATGTCATTTTGCCTCTATATTTTTGTGCTGTTTTCCCACCTGTAACATGTAAGGAGTAGACAGGATTTCATGAAACCCAGCTGAGATGGCTGCTGAACATGAAAATCAACAGTGACTTCTTCTGAGGTTAGCACACTTAAAATGGCTTGTCTCAAGATATGACTAACCATAGGAGAACCACCTACTCATCACAGAAGTGTGTTTGCCTGGTGACTCGTTATAAGCACTTATAACTTGGCTTAAGTGGCTGAAATAACTGAGAAAAAGCATACGGTTATGATCTGTGCCCTCTGATTCTAATCAAATGCTGACTTAACTTCAGCAGATATTTAGTGAATGTCTAATGTGTGACTATGAAATCTTTAAATGAGGGACACTAGTATGGCCACATTGGACAAAATATCTTTTCTTAGATGCGTACCTTCTGGAAGGAATGTTCAGAAACTAAAAAGATAACAGAATAAAACCCAAGAAACAAGAATAGTACAATCTAGAGTAGATTTAAAATTACTAAGTTTAAAGAAAGAAAAAATAAAGCTAGAGAGGGCTTCTTCTACTGTGTTTGCACTATGGCTATAAAAGGATATGCAGAGTATGCCCTGGCTCATGTCAGTGAAAATATCAGGCATGTCCACAAAGGTGGTACACAGCCCATAACCGCTGGGACAGTAGCATGCATGGGGGCATGTGGGGGGCAGAGGAGCGGATATTCACTTCTGACATGACAGGTGGTGAAGAAAGTGAAGGAAATATTCAAAGGCAGTTCTTGTTTGGGTTCTTGAGGAATGTAAAAGAATTTTTCAAACATCACAGTTGGCCTGTTTGAAGGATTTCTAGGTTTAGATAATAACCTATTGTTATGATGCAGTGCACAAGGTTGATCAGCTGGAAGTTGTGAGTTTCTTTAGGTCAGATCAGGAAACTACAAAAAGGCATAGATAAGGGCTTGGCTGATCTGAAAGAGGGAAGGAAGGTGGGCTGAAATCACCGCAGTTGCTCATCGCCCTTAAAGAGCAAACTTGAATTGACTGGAACTTGGGTGTTGAGAGGAATGGTTCAGATTTGTATTTTAGAAATATCACTTACTAAATTAATATCACTTGGCAAAGTTTCATGTGCGGAGAAAGGACGTAGGTGGAGAATCACTTGCTCCTGAAACTACACAGTTCAAATGACGTGATGACACCCACAGAGAGAGCTGACATGTACCCAATTAATAGTGCTGTAATCAATCCTGTTGATCGCAATCAAAATACTGATATTTAACTATTACTAATTGTTTATATTTTGTTGTGTGGGGCGAGACAAGATGCTTTTTTTTTTTTTTTTTTTTGCAGTACTGGGGATTGAACTCAGGACCCTGCGCTTGCTAGGCAAGCGCTTATTCCACTGAGCTATATCCCCAGCCCGCGAGACAAGATGCTTCAACAAGTATTTTACCCTATGCTAATGAAAAACAAACTGATATGCCGCCATCTGAAACTATAGAAAGAGCCACAATGATGGAAAGGAAATTGCTACTGCATATGAAATGAAACAAAACTTGCATTTGTCATATTGTCATAGGCAGCAGAGGTAGATAGAAATATTATAGGCAGTCAGACAAGGCTGGGCCCCCTCGAAGAAGCCGACATAAAAGATAAGGTACTTGTGGGCCGGACCTCAAGACAAAAACACTAAACAAATACACGCACATACCTCCCCAGGGACTGGCAGCAGGGATTGATATTCTAAATAGGTAGCTACCACCTTGAAGAGTCCTTGACCCAACCCCTTACAGGAAAAGCCCCGCTCTGCATTCATGACCGCTTGTTCCCATTTGATCCCAGTCCACTCAGTCTTACCTGAATATTTATCCTTGCAGTATTATTGGCGGACCATAGTTTTATCCATTTCCCCTACCTTGGACCCACCTCACCTCGTGGTTTTTCTCTGTACAAGTCCCTAGAAAAGACAGTGTTGGGGGTAACACACTAGGGCCCCGCTTCTGTCCCTCTCTTGGACAGAAGCTTTCTTTCTCTCAATAAATATATTCTGTTCTTAACCTCCCTTGTCCCTAAAATTCATTCTTCGGTTTTAGAGAACACGAACTCATCTCAGATATCGTCGTTCAGGTTGGGAGTTTTATTTTCCTGTATCAATATGATTCCTATTTTAGGTACATACATTCATGAGTATGTGTACAACATACATATGAAGAAAATGTCCATAGATAACTGGATAATGGGCTGTTTTGATTTCACACTCCTTCAGGTTGTCAAAAAATGTATTCTTTATATTCTATCAGTGGAAATATACATTTGAAAAATACATCAAACTATATTTCATTCTTAATAGTAGAATGAATTTCAGAGACCAGTGTTGCATAAAGCTCTTTAGGCTATAGGAAAAGAAAATTATTGTCTGAATATCAGAATGACAGTCTATCTGTTATAGAAATAAAGCAGTGTAACTCAATTTAAGATTTCTTAGAACAAATTTGACTCATCAAGGCTCTTTGTTTTCAAGTGGCAATTTTTATCTGTTTCAAGGGTAGTTTATATAATTTAATGATAAAATATACAACTGGTGGATGGATCTAGAGAATAAAGGAAGCAAAATTTTAGGAATCTAACACAAAGTCTCACAGTATTATTGCTTCATGCTAATGTTTTTATATGTGCATGGTTTTCCAGCTTGCTTTCCACTTCATGTGGAAATTTTCTTCTCTTTAAGACCTCCCCTTCCTAATAAAAGTTACCAATTCTAGTAGGAAAAAACAAGTAAGCAAGGAAGCAAACACACACACACACACACACACACACACACACACACACAAACCAAACCAAAACGAAGACAAAATGAATCTCCTAGAATTATCTATCAATGCCAGCAGTGCCCCTGTTTGGGTTCCATAACCCACATAACCTCCATTGTACTAAGTGCTGTTTCTCACCACTTCTACGCTCGTAGAGGATGGAATGGTGAATGTGCGGACCTGAAGGTCTGCAGTGGGAACGTGTTCTGTAATTAACATCTGGTAATCTGAGCAACTCTTTTGAAGGTAACAACACGCAGTGTAACAGCCACTGTTCACTCCTATGATGTTGTTCTGAAACCCTGTATCATGTTTATGGTTTGTGCTTTGTTTTGTCTTAGTCTATGTTGTTGGTGTTTTGCTATTGTTCTTTTTTATTACTCTCATTAAAATAAAATAAAAAAAAGCGATGTGGACAATAGCTAGATAGCAACCTGCAGTCAGTTTTGTGCTTTTGTTGGAGCGCTGCCTGGGAGAACCAAAACACATAGGTTATGAGCATATGTAAGTGGAAATGGAGAATTTTATGATCAGACAAGCTTCTCACGTGTAGCTATGTGATTGCACACAGTGTTTCAGAGTCTCTTATGCTAATCCAGACCCAGAGTAAATCCTGAGTGGTATGAAAGAATTTGGGGACTGGTGTTCGTGGTCTCAGACCTTTGATTTTATTTTATGGTTACTTGCCTTCTCAGAAGGCAAGCAGTGGCTGCGGGGTAAAAGCTGTAACATTGTAAGTATAATTACAAATCTAGTCGTTTGTGTTAAGCTTGCCATAAGTACATTAAATAGAAGTAAACTATTTCCTTAAGAGTCAAGTGGATATACACAATTAAATTATTTGGGGGACCATTCTCTGAACTGAAAGTAGGTATTGTTACATATAAGAGACACAACTTGTTGATTAACAATGATCAATTTCACTATCATAGCAAAGTGACTAATACTGCCAGAATAATGTAAATGCTTCCTTTTCCAGGAAGATTTTTCATTTCTAGCTTTCTAAAAAACTCTAGTTTATATGGTACATGATTTGAATTCCTGTACTGATTTTATCAAAATGCAAGGTAAACATTAGCAGAATGCAATCTGATAAAAAAAAAACTTCATTTTAGGATACTTTGCACATTTTTTTCCTGCAAAAGAACACACACAGTTGTAATTTTGAGGAGTATATCACATATGGATAGAAGTTCCTTATGATGAATGTGATCATTATGCATATCTAAACTATACCAATAAATATAGTTAATGATTGAAAGAGGCAATGGACTCTCCTACGTCACTTTCACAAAGTGATGTGGGAGAGTCAGAGAGAGAGACCAACCCCCAGGATTTCTCCAGAATGGGAAAGTAAACCACCAGAAGAAGGAGGGTCGCACAAAGGCATGGGAAGACATGGTGCTCCTCAGCATAAAAGGCATATGAAATCAAAAGAAAAAGAGGTAATGAAGAGAAAATTTAAAAAATAAACTTTGACATAAATATAATAGCAAGTTGAATTTACTTATATTTGAAACTATTTATATTTAATTATGTACTTTTAATTATGTACTTTTTAAGGTATATTTAAAAATTTATTTTAAATTTATTTAAAGTGTATTTAATTATGTGCTTTTTCAAAATAATGTGTAAACTATATTTAACTGGAGACAGTATTATTTAGAATTAATACTAATAAAAGCTTGGAATTTGGAGGTCTGGGAAGGCTGAGTATTTACACATATAACATTTACTAGTTCTTTGGTCTCAAATGCTCTATGCTTCAGAGTTTAAATCTTTAAATAGGAATAAAACCATACTTTCCTCATGTGATTTTGTGAGGTTCTGCTATAAAATCTTCCCTGGGATGCTGTCTGTGTAGCGATGCTCTGACTATTTCATTGACGCAAAGAGGCGTTTCTCATTTGTAAGATGAAGGACCACGTCCATATTTTCCCCTTGGCACACCCTCCAACATTGAATTCATAACTTTAGTCCAGTCAGTATTTTTCAGCAAGAAGTTATTTTGGACCTATTCGCAGATTATCTTCTGTTAATCTGTCATGAACTTGAGAAAGTAGAGTTGGATGCAGGAGCCAGCAAACTTTGTCTTTTTTCTTTATAAAGGTAGATTTACAAATATTGTAAGTTTTATGGACTTTACACACTGGGTCATTATCACTTAGGTGTGTCACTGATACAGTAGCACTGCAGAAAACATATCCATGAGGGGGAATCCCTGCATCCTGATGGAGATTTGAGAACAAAAACAAGCAATTGGGTAGATTTGGTCTGCAGTTCAGGGCTTGCTGAAAACTGACTTAGTAGTTTGCCAGTGCTTTCATGAAGTGATATTGTGGGGAGGCCTCATAAACAAATGTTTTATAGCAACTACTCTTTTGATAAAAGATTATCCATTTTCCTTGCAACTATCCCTTGTCTTGTAATTCCTAAAGGTGTATTTCTGTATTTTTAATAATGTTTTCAAGTAACTTTGGGAAAACTGTTCCATTTTGTGTAATTATCTTTTCTGACATTTAAGAACTTTATGAAACATTATTCCTTTCCACCTCTCTGACATCAGCATGTTAGAGGTCATTGAAGGTCACTGGTTCCTGTACAGTCCTAGTACAAGCAAAGTTCTGCCATGATCAACCTCTGGGCGCGACTATAGCCACATCTAGCATATTTACTCTCTTTACTTTAAATTTTAAACTTATTTCACTAAGATAAATACATTATCTCTTACTGTTTTAGGTTCACATCTATGTCAAAGAAAAATGTCACTTATATTCTATGTGCTCAAATTAAACTCACTGTTATTGGAACCTGGTCTAAGTTTTTTTTTTTTTTTCTTTCTTTCTTTTGGTATCGGGAAATGAACTCAGGAGCACGTGCTTGCCAGGCAGGCACTTGTGCCACTGAGCTATATTCCTGGCCCCTAGTTTAAGTTTTAAAGTCATACATTATTTAGTGAAACTGAGAGAGAAAGTAAGGAAACAACACCCTTCAAAATAGCATTCCCAAGTACATTGAAATACTTAGGAATCAATCTAACAAAGGAAGTAAAAGATTTATACACTGAAAATTGCAGTACTCCAAAAAAAGAGATTCAAAGGGCAGAGATATAGCTTAGCAGCACAAGCTTCTGCCTGGCAAGTGAAAAGTAACTGAGTTCAATTCCTGTACTGAAAAAAGAAATGACTTAAAAAAAGAGATGGAAGAGGATTTCAGAAAGTGGAAAGGTATTCTTTGTCTATGGATAGGAAGAACCAACATTCTGAAAATGGCCACACTCACAAAACTGTTATACAGATTTGGTGCAATCCCAATCAACATACCATAAGCATACTTCACAGATCTAGAGGAAACCTTCCTAAAATTCATATGGATCCAGAAGAGACCTAGAAGAACAAAGGCAATCTTGGGCAACAAAGGTAAAGCAGGAGGCATCACAATCCCTGACTTGAAATTATACTTCAAAGCTACTGTGATAAAATCAGCATGGTACTGGCAAAAAGTGGTGTGGGAAAAAATAGCTTTCCTCATGCTGAAGACTAAAACTAGACCCACGTCTATCATCATGCACTAAACTCAAGACAAAATGGATCAATATTTAAGTATTAAAACAGAAACACTAAATCTACTGCAAGAGAAAGGAGATAGACTTTTTGCAGACATAGGGGTAGGCAAAGAGTTCTTGAACAAGGTCCAATGGCACAGGAAATACTTCAAAAAATTAATAACTAGGATTTCATTTTATTAAAAAGTTTTTCCACATCAAAAGAAATTATCAACAGAGTGAAAAGAAAGCCCACAAACTGAGAAAAAAGTTAGCTAATTGTCCCTCAGACAAAGGACTTCCATCTAAAACATATAAAGATTAAAAAAAAACCAGAACCCCAAAATTCAAAGACTTAATCCAAAAATAGGCATCTGATATGCATACACACTTCTCAGAGGAAGAAATACGAATGGCAAAGAAAAATATGAAAAAATGTTCGACATCATTGTTCATCTGAGAAATTCAAATTAAAACAATACTGTGATTCCATCTCACCCCAGAAAGAATAGCTATCATCAAGAAATCAATCAATAACATGCTGATGAGTCTATGGGGAAAAAGGAACCCTTCTCCATTGTTGGTTGAAGTGTGGAGATTAATCAAAAAAATTGGATTAGACGCCCCATTTGACACAGTTATTCCCCTTTTGGCTATCTTCCCAGAAGAGTTAAAAATGTCATCCCTTTGTACTGAACCTAGCTACTGGAATTTAATATCTTTAAAAGTTCTACATTGCTGTATATTCAAGGATTTGTTTTATTAATATGCAAGAAAGACTTAGAAATGAAATAAAAACATCATACCACAGTGATACATGTGTGCCCATGTGTATAGCAGCACAATTTGTAATAACAAAATCTTGGAAACAACCTAAATGCCCATCAACCGTGGAATAGATAAAAAAGTGATATTTTTATAAAATGGAGTATTGCTTGGCTATAAAGAAAGATAAA
Organism: Dinomys branickii; assembly: GCA_004027595.1. Classification (NCBI taxonomy): domain Eukaryota; kingdom Metazoa; phylum Chordata; class Mammalia; order Rodentia; family Dinomyidae; genus Dinomys; species Dinomys branickii. The sequence continues at coordinate 791 of PVLD010020743.1, read as the reverse complement.
CGTGAGGCTTGCATATGTAAACGGATGTAACGAGAGAGAGTACTCATAAGTGCCATAAATCCGACTCACATGTGTAAACATCGTATTGTCTCCCTATTGTATAAAAACTGAAAGATTAAATAAGATCCAAAAGGTATAGTAGGAGGATCCGGGGAAGATGGAGACCAGGTGAGCAGCAAGGGAGCGAACCTCCTTAATAAACACCACCAGCTCGAGACAGACTTGGCGAGCGTGAATGCCGGGACCTCGGCTGGGAAGTTTAAACTGGGCGTATTTCTCTGAGATGCCAGGGGAGATGCGGTAGGGCGGACCAGGCTGCCGGGGCAAGACGTGGGAAAGCCCCAGACGCTGGGAGCCAGGAACGATCCCCGCGGGGAAGAAACTTGGCTCGGTCCAAGCTCAGTGGGAGCGCGGCCGCCTCGGTCCCTCCCGCCTCCCGAGCCGGTGCAGCCCCCCGGCGACTCCCGACAGAGATCGGCTTGCTAGCAGCAGAGACGCCCGGCAATCCCACGTTTCGTGCGTGTCGGGCGAGCCGCGCGGAGGGCCCCAAACGCCGCCGCGAGCGGAGAGAAAGATTTGCTGGGTCCTAGCACCCCGAGAATACAGACAGCTCGATCCCTCCCGCCCCCCGACCCGGCGCAGCTCTCCGGCGACTCCCGACAGAGATCGGCTCTCTGGCGGCGGCAACGCCCAGTGGTCTCACGTTTCGTGCGCATCGGGCGGGCCGCGCAGAAAGCCCCAAAGGATAGACTGGCACCTTGGAACCTTCATGCCTGCAGGGACTCCAATAA
>PVLD010020742.1:0-33180 GCA_004027595.1 Dinomys branickii | reverse complement strand
AACACAGGGAAACAGCTCCTTAGGTGCTTTTTTGCTTACAGACTGTCTCAAGCCTCTTTTCTTAAATGAAATCTTGGAAGCAAGTTTGTATTTCTACACCTTTGGACTTGCAATGGCTTTGCCCTGCCCATTGTGAGACTCCCCTGAAGGCATAGTAAGTATTGTAGAACAAAGCACTTGGCTAAATTGTCTGGGCAATAATCTCATTACTGGCTGCACCCCTCATGACGTATGTTTAAATTCACTTCATGTTTTGCAGTCTGTGGATTTTTCAAATATAACTGCTCTACTCTTTCTGACTCAAATTATCTTTGTAATTTTGGTTAAGAGCATTCAGTAATAACCATGTCACATTCTGAATATTGTGTTGTTATGAAATTTCTTCCACCAGATAAACTAAATCCATCATATTTATGCTCATTCTCCCTCAAAGCACCAGGGCATAGACAAAATATATATAAAGGATAATATTTAGTTCCATTTCCTATAGAATATTTGTTATGATTTAGAAGTCAAATGTCTCCTAAAAGTCTCACACATTCAGAAGTGGGTTTTAAGAAAGTGATTGTTTTATTAAAACAGTATAGTCATCAGTATATAGATCAGTTGATGTGTTCATAGGTAAATGTGTTGTTAGGAGATGGAGCTTGGTAGGAAGAGTCATGCCACTGGGATATGTGACTTTGGAGAATATATCTCCCTTTCTAGATTCTCCCTTTTCACTCTCCTTCCTCATTGCCTTGGTTTTTGCACCTTTTACTTCACTATGACCGTCCACTACTCTGCTTTTGTCTTGGAGCCAGCCAAATATAGACTAAAAGTGAGCCAAAGTAAACCTCTCTTCCTTTAAATTCTAGTGTTGGAAGCTTTCTCCAAGCAAGTGGCTAAGACACATATTGATAACAGGAGTAAGGTCATTGCTGTGACTATTCCTGACCAAGCCTTTGGAACTGGTATGTAGAAAGAGGTGGGGAAGGTTTGAAGATATTGGCTACAGATGCCTTAAATAATTACCATGGAGACTGAGAATACATAATACAACAATCATTGTTCATTTCCTACTACTTTGTCTCTAACAACTTAAAGGGGGAAAGCTGTATTTTGGCTCAAAGTTTCTAGGGGTTTGTCCATAGTATTGGCTGGTTCCAAGACAAACAGCATGGCATAGTCAAGGAAGAGAAGAAACAGCTCACAGCATGGCAGCAGGATTCAGATAGAGGATGGATGGAAGAGAAGGGAATAAAATAAACGTTTGCAGGCCATGCTCTCAGTGTTCCAACTTCTCTCTAACCAGGCTTCACCACAGAACATCATATTTAGCTATAAACTCACCAGGGAACTAATCCATCGGTGAGTATACCAGGGAACTAATGCATTGGTGAGTATCCTACCCCCATGAATCAATCACCTCTCAGAGACATATGAGCATGTAAGGCTTTGAGGGGGCAGCATCCACATGTAAGCCATAACATTATACTTCTGGGTCCCAAAAGATAATGTACATCCCTTTATGCAAATGTATTAATTCCATCTCTAAGGGTTTCCAGTATCCTAACAGTTTCAGCAATGCTGAAAAGCCCAGATCAATCCAAAGTGTCTCCTGTGACTTCAGAAAAACTCTTAGCTGTGAACAACTGTAAAAATAGAAACAATGTTAAACACTGCTGACATATGATGATAAACACTGCTGACAGTGTAAATATTTCTATTCAAAAATGGAGAAATAGAATTATAGAAAAGAAAGTTACTGAAGCAAGAATGAAACCCAGCAGAGCAAGCACTAAATTCTTCTGTAGTTTCATGTCCAGCATGGAGGGAAAGTTGTGAGATGTAAACTCCAAAGGGCTTGTGTGACTCCATCTCTAAGGTACTAGTAGTAATGGCTTACCTTTAATGGTTTCTTTCTTGTGCTGCCTTTGATCACTCCTTGCAGCTTTCTTCAAATGCACCATTTTCTGGTTTCTCCAATATCATCAGGTCTACAGTGCACTTTTGGCTTGACCTTCACAGCTTCATGATTTGCCCTATTAAAAACACTGCCTGGCCTCTCATGTATTCAGAAATCTGGATGGAAGCATCCCTGACACCACAACTCTTCCATTCTTCATACACTTGAACAAAAAACATGTAGATGACATAAAGTTCTGCCACAAGCTAGAGCAGTAGATGAGTCTATTTGCATCTTGCTGGTGGTTGCTGAGCTTGGTCAACTAAATATGGGGGAATAAATTGCCATTCCCTAGGGTGATGACATTTTAGAGAATGATCCCCTGGGGCTCTCTTCTCAAAGAAAAGTCGTTCTCCTTTGTAGTGTTGAACCTGCAAAGGGTGCTGCATTTCTGCTTCGTCACATTCTCTCAAGGAATAGAAATCAAGTTGTGCTCTGCTCTATCTTTGCTGGCCCCTAATTTACCAGAGCTACACTTCTCATCAAACTCAAAGCTTTTTACACCATTTTACTAGACTGTTTTCTCTTAAGTTGCAACGTAGACCTAGCTAAAAGCCTCCCACAATGCGCAAGCCACAGCCTGAATAATTGGTTGCCTTCCAATTTCCTGTTCCAGATTAATGTATCCACCACATTTAATTTCAATTTCCTGGAAAATTTCTGGAAGTGAGTACAGTGCAGAGAATTTTCTGCCAGAGTATAACAAACAGATCCTGTAGCCCAACTGTAGATGCAGTCCATCTTATTCACAACTTAAAGAAGAAGAGTTCTATTTTGGTTCACAGTTTCTAGCTTTCAGTTTGTAGTCAGCTGGTACCAAGGCTGAGTGACATGGCAGTAGGGCATGACAGGGGAGAAGCAGCTCATGGCATGGAAACAAGCAGAGAGAAGGATCAAGGTAAGAGGTGGAAAATATACCCTGCCAGGCCATGCCCAAACTAAGCCAACTCTTCAGACCAGGCTTCCTCTCCCTACATCACATGTACCTATAAACTCATCTGTGCACTCATCAACCACTGAGGATTATACTCCCATGATTCACTCACCTTCCAAAATCCTATCATTTAGAGCATCAGGCTTTAGATGAACATCCATATATAAACCATAGTAGTCTGGAGGACCAGGACTGTAGTCCCTGACAGGACCCACTGTGGGGGGATCAAGCCTGAATCTGTGATAAACAAGCTTCAGGTGAAGTGGAGACCCCAGAAAGTTGGAGTTACTAGCAATGTGGAATGTCTACTTAGAAGAACAAAAGGTAGCAAGTGGAGCATGTGAGAGAGGCCATGCGGGCAGCAACTGGCAAGGCCATAGGGCTGAGGCTGCCCAAGTCCCTTAAAAGGGCCCAAAACTTACCCTAGGAGCTGCATATAGAGATGCAGGATTTAATGTTTGCCCTAGTCATTTTAGTTTTTTTTAAATATGCATATGTGCATATAACATAGTTTAAATTATGTTCACATTTCATCCTCACTTTTACTTTCTTCTGTCTCACAGAAGATTTCCTCCTGTCTTAATAGTCACTGTTCTCCTTCATGTCATTCTGTTTTTGTACTTGTTTTTTGATTCTACCTATGAGATAAAACATATGACACTTAACTATCAGATTCGGCTTATTTTGCTTAACATGATGACACCCAGTTCCTTTTTGTTGCAAAATATATACTTTTTTTTACAAAATAATATTCCATTGTATAATTATATTTTTTTATTTGTACATATTTGCACTATGAAAATACAAGGTAATAATTATTAAATTTATCTTGTGCATATACATATTTCATCTTGATCATTTTTATTCTTCCTCACCCCATCTCCCTTCTCCCTCTTTTCCTAGATCCCACTCAAATCTCCACAGGATCTACCTCTCTGTTTCCTACTTTCTATGATATATTTGATTTTTTATAGAAATTATATTTTAAGTTTTATGTATTAAAGAATCTATGTGATTTTAACCATTTGGGTCTGATTATTTTTACTTACTATTATGGTCTCCAGATCCATTGCTATTCTGACCAGTGTTTCTAATTAAATCTTCCTTATGTGTGAGTAGTACTCAAGTGATTATAAAATGGTGATAAAAGATTTATTATTATCGCTTCTCGGCCTTTTGGCTAAGATCAAGTGTAGATTTATTAAATGTTTAAGTTTTTTAAGAATGTATTACACTAAAGTGACATTGCCAAGAATGATGAGATAAGTGTGTTCAAATTGTTTTGCACATATTGAGGATGGATAAAAATGAATATTTTACTGTAATAATTTTTCAAATTTAAAATTTGCCATAGTTCATGATCACTTCTCATTAATGAAATGTTCACAGAAATTTTTGACAAGTTAAAAATTGCTCTGCATCCTTATCAGTGTTATTCATGCTTATCCATGTTCTTTATATCAATCAGTACAGTGTAAATTCTGACTATTCATTAATACCAAAATGACCATAAAAGGCAAACATTTTTAAACAATTCAGATCATTGAGATAGCATTGACAGAGCAACTAATGACACTCAGTTTAATATTACAGGTTCTGTTTGCTGCATTGCAAAAAGAGAACCACTACTCTTTGTATCAGCTAAACTAACAACATATCATTCATGCAATTTTAAGCTTGTTTAAACCACTTCCTCATTTCCTCAGGAACCACAAAACATCATAATGTAGTCTTTTATAAAAATTTATTTTATTGATATATTTTAGGTATACTTAGCCAAAAAAAGTATAAACTTGCAACACTTCTAGGTAAATGAATGCACTTTAAGAGTACACTCTTAAAGGAAACAAATCAGACACACATGTGTAAATATCACATTACTTGTCTGGCATGAAAAATTGAAATAGCAAATAAGGACCCAAACATAAAGTAGATATTGGAATATAGGAAGAAACTATACACATTGGAATGGGAAACATTGAGGGGGAGGGGAAAAGGAACAATGGGAAAAGAAAGAGACTACAAGGAAAAAATTGAATGAAAGCTTTTGTAGTGTAGTCTTGATGACAAATAGATTGGGATGTAGAAGATATAAAAAGAAAGGGAAAAAGAGTAGCTCAGAAATAAGAGAAAAAAGATAACAGCAAATAAAAAAAGAAACTAGATAGGACTTTTTGTTTTATTTTTATATCTATAGAGAAGTGTAGGTAGAGAGGATATCTGAGAGGTTATTTGCAAGGATGGGCAAGAGAACAAAGGGAAAATATAACAACTTTGAGGGAAGCTGTAAGAAGGTTATAATCAATAAAGATGCTGACAGAAACATATGCTTCAGTCTTCTATACACAATGTTTGTTGAAGGTTAAACTGACATATCCATGAAGGATACTATCTAAACTAAATGCTAATTAATTATTACTTTCTATTTGACATATACAAACTATCTACCATCTATCCATATATCGCATTGTAATGGTTGATTCACTGTGTCAATTTGAGAAGTTTAGAAGCTTAACTAAAATGGTTCACCAATTCTACACCCTCCGTTGTAGAGGGCCCACCCTAGGGTTGTTCATTGCCTGGACATTATAAAAAGAAAAAGAAGAAGGAAACACTTGTTTCTGTTCTTCAGAGGATCTCCAGTCTTCACCTATAATTTAGAGGTCATCTCCTGACTTCCAAAGCAGGATCTTCACCTTCCAATTTGGATGCTAAAACCTTCCACGACAAACCTGTCAACCTCCTTAAATAAACTTGCATGGGACACTGAAGTGAAATTCCAGGCCTTGGGCTGAAACCTTTAGTCTCCAGTGTACAGACACCCTCTGCACACTTCCTCATCCAAATCTGTTGCTGACCATAGTAAGCCAATCTTATAATTTCTTATGTAATTGCATACCTTGTGTTATATCTCTTTCTCTAGGGAAAAACTGACTGATACAGATTTTGGCACTTTAAATGGTTCTAGACAAACAGAATTATGAGGAAGAAATTCTTTAATGGCTTTAGAAGTTACTGGAGTCTGCTTTCTAATTTGGTGAGACATAAACACATCATGGACTCTCCTTCTAACTCTGTGGAAAATACTGGTAATCCTTGACATGAAATGTTTAAAATAATATGCCATGTAGATCTGTTTGATTATCCTAATTCCCTAATTGTGAGATGTCAAGAATTTAGTGAGCTCATACATGAAAGTTTTGAATATCTTTGGAGAGTGGGAAACATAATGATGCTGGCTTTATTATTAGCATCCCTAGAGAAACTAGTGAAGGAAATCAATGAGCTCAAAACATCCATAGGAAGAAAGAATGAAGGGAAAAATATATATGTACGTATAGAGATAGCAGGGATAATTGAACCGCTGATGTCTATTGGTTTATTGAAATGAACAGTTAATGCTTAAATCTTTTACCAATTTTGCATGCTTAGATCTGGTAATCTGAACAACTAATTTGAAGACAACAGTATGCCATAAAACAACCATTGTTGAATTCCTACCATCTTGGTTAGTGAAACTGTATTGTTTCTAATTTTTTTATTATCTTTTATTCTTCTTAATTGTTTGATCAACCTTGAATTTTTACATCTGGTAATATGAGCAACTTCGTTGAAGATAACAATATGTACTGTAACAACCATTGTTAATTTCCTATCATCTTGTTTTGAAATTCTGTATAGCTTTTATTGGTGTTTGTGTTTTGTTTTTATCTTTGTTATTTTGTTTTCTTTTCTCTTTAAAATTAAAAAAAAAAGTCCATAGGAAGTCTAAAGTCTTTTGGCTATGAGGACAAATGAATAAAGGAAAATAGGGAGCTCAAAGATTCAAAATCCTAGCTCCAAACACAGATGAGAAATGTAAGTTTCTAAGTGTGTCCTGAAAGAAAATCTCCTCTATTTTAGCTTCAAGGCTGAGATTGCAGAAATCTAAGCATAGTCACCCATAACTAAATTGGCTGAACTATAATGCAAGTTTAATGCACAGATTTTAGGGCATCTGAAGCAAAGGTGAAGGCAATGATCAGAAAAGAATGAAATTCTGTAAACGAAGAGGGATGTAGATGGGAGAATTCTGAGGAAATTGACAATGTCGAGGTTCTAGATCCTAATGAGATTATTTTGCCAGAGGAAGATATTACTCCACCCATGGTGACAGAAGCATCCCTACTTCCACCTCCTGTAGTGTTGGCCTCTTCTCGCATACCTGGGAAAAGTAATCCTGTGTCCACCAAGCAGGATAATGCTAACATTCTGCACGACGACCCTCACCAACAATTTTTGTCTCTAGGTCTATAACAGGGTCAAATCACAGAAGGCTCCCATGGGTGAAGTACATGGTGTGACCCATAAGGAGGTACACTATTCTCTCAAAAAGCTTCTTGAGTTTTCTAATACTAATAAGGAGAGGCCTAATAAGCAAGTGTAAGAATGGATTTTATGGGTGGGGGATAATGGTGGCATAAATATATACCTGAGTCAGGCTGACTTTTTTTGGATTTTGAGACAAGGTCTCACTATGCAGTTCAGGGTGGCCTTAAACTCACTCTGTAGCCAAGGTTGTTTTCGAACTTGCAACAATCCTCCTGCCTCAGCCTCCTAAGTGCTTCAATTATAGGTATGCACCACCACACCTGTCTGAGTTTGTTGATAAAGCCCCATTATGGAAGGATTCTGAATTTCATGTTGCAACCTGTGTGGTAAGGAAAGGTATTAATAGATTATTTATCTAGTTAGCACAAATATGGACCAAAAGATGGTCCACTGTGAAAGAGAGATGCCTGATATCCCATGGTTTACTATTGGTGAGGGGATTCAGAGACAGGGAAATGAGAATGCTGGAGTTGATCTACCATGGTAAATCTAATCCTCTACATTGGGATGATCTAGAAAATATACCCTTTATTAACACCTTGAGAAACACATTTGTGAGGGGAGCACCAGCATCTCTGAAGAGCCCTGGCATTGCCCTTCTCTCTATGCCAAACCTCATGGTGTGGGCCATGGTTACTTAGCTGGGAAATTTAAGGGCAATAGGCTTGATTGGATCCCAGAGAGGCAGAGGTCAAATGGCAGCACTTAATCTCCCAAGTCAGGGTCCACATATTTACTGTAATGTACAGTAGAAGCAGAATGATGACCAGAATAATCTGACATGTGTAGACCTGTGTTGTTGGCTGATCAGTCACAGTCTTCCTGAAGGTGAAACAGATGGAAAGCTGACAAAATATATATTTGATTTGTATAACTGAAAAAATTGAAAGGCAAATGAACAGAAACCTATTTCACATCATGAGGGCAATGAATTAGAGCCCCTCAACCAGTTCCCAGATCTAAGCAGGTTTCCAAATGTAGAATCTTTTGAAGAGGATGCTGGGTCCACCTTGGGAAGGATCTTCTAGAGCCCAACATATATACATTCAATCTTTTTCCCATCCTTTCCTAGAAGGACTTAAAGCCTTTTGCCTGAATGACTATACATTGGAGAAAGGAGATGGCAAGATATTTCAGGGATTATTGGACACTGGTTCTGAACTAACAATGATTCAGGGTACCCAAGTATGATTGTGGCCCTCCAGTAAGGGTAGGAGCTTACGGAGGTCCACTGATCAATGGAGTTTCAGCAAATGTCCAACACACAGTGGGTTAGATAAGTCCTCAAATGCATCCTATAATCATTTACCCTGTTCTGCAACGCACAAATGGAATAGAAGTAATTAGTAGTACCTGGCAGAATCCCCACATTGATGTGTTAACCTGTGCTGTGAGGGCTATTATGGTTGGAAAGGCCAAAAGAAAACCATTAGATTATCTTTGTCTAGTAAAATAGTAAATAAAAAACAGTATCCCATTCCTGGAAGGATTCCAAAAGTTACTGCCACCATCAAGGACTTCAAGTATGCAGGGGTGGTGGTCTCCGCCACATCTCCATTTAATTCTCCCATTTGGGCTCTGCAGAAGACAGATCGGACTTAGGGAATGATAGCAGATTATTGTAAACTGAATTAAGTGGTGACTCCAATTGCATCTGCAGTACCAGATGTAGTTTTCTTGATTGAGCAGGTTAACATATCTCCTGATACTTGATAAGTAGCTCCATTGTACTGATTCAGCAAATGCCTTTTTCTCCGTACCTATCCATAAGGACCATCAAGGTTGGTCCATGAGGACTAACAATTTGCTTTCAGCTGGTGAAACCAGTAATATAGTTTCATTATTCTACCTTAGGGTTTTATTAACTCGCCAACCCTGTGTCGCAACTTAGTTTGTAGAATTTTTGATTGCCTTTCTCTCCCTCAAGATTCCATTACATTACATTAGGCAGATTGGACCTAGTGAGCAGGATGTAACAACTACTTTGGATTTATCAGTAAAACTTTTAAAATCCAGAATATGGGAAATAAATTCAACAAAGATTCAAATCCTTTTACTACAGTGAAATTTCTATGAGTCCAGTGGTTTTGGGAATGTACAGATATTTCTTCCAAGGAAAACCATAAGATGTTACGTCTGGTTTCTTCTACCGCCAAAAAGGAGAAACAATGCCTAGTGGTCATATTTGGATTTTGGAGGCAGCATATTCCTCACTTAGGTGTCTTATTCTGGCCCATTTACTGAGTGACTGGGAAGGTTGCTAGTTTTGAGTGGGGCTCTGAATAAGAAAAAGCTCTGCAAAAGGTCCAGGCTGCTGTTCAGGCTTCTCTGCCCCTGGAGCCTTATCACCTAGCAGATCCAGTGGTACTTGAAGTGTCAGTGGCAGGGAGAGATATTGTTTGGCGTCTCTAGCAGGAACTCACAGGTGAATTGCAGCAGAGGCCATTAGGATTTGGGAGCAAGTCTCTGCCACCATCTGCAGATAAATATTCACCCTTTAAAAACAGCTCTTGTGCTGATACTGGGCCTTTGTGGAAGCTGAACCCTTGAGTATGGTACACCAGGTCACTTTACAAACTGAGTTGCCTATCATGACGGAGGTATTATCTGATCCATTGGGTCATAAGGTTGGATATGAATGCACAGCAACAGTCTGTAATTAAATGGAAATGGTATATTTGTGGTCAAACTGGGGCAGGTCCAGAATGTACAGATAAATTACATAAGGAAGTTGCTCAGATACCTTTGAATCCTGTGCCTGCTGTATTGCTTTCTGTTTCCTGGCATGCATCTATGGTTTTGTGGGCTGTAACATATGATAAGCTTTCAGAGGAAAAGAAAGCTAGGGCCTTGTTTATGGGTGGCTTTGGATGTTATAAAGGAACCATCTACACATGGATGACTGCAGCATTACAGTCCATTTCTAGGACATCCCTGAAGGACAGTGGTGAAGGGAAATCATCACAGTGGGCAGAACTTCTGGCAGTGCACTTGGTAGTACATTTTGCCTTGAAGGAATATGGCCAGATATATGTGTATATAATGGTCCATGGGCTGTCCCAATTGTCTGGTTGGATGGTCAGGAACTTGGAAACAAAATAACTGGAAAATTGGTGGCAAAGATATATGGGGAAGAGATATGTGGATAGATCTCTCCATATGGGTAAAGGTTGTGAAAATATTTGTTTCTATGTTAATGCTCACCAAAAGGTGACCTCATCAGCAGAAGGGTTTAATAATCAAGTAGATAAGATGACCCATTCTGTGGATAGGGGCCAAACTCCTTCTTCAGTCACCCCTTACATTGCCCAATGGGCCCCTGAACAGAGTGTCTGTAGTGGCAGAGATGGAGGTTATGAATGGGCTCAGCAACAGGGACTCCCACTCACCAAGGCTGATCTGGCTACAGGCAATTCTGAATGCTGAATCTACAATCAGCAGATCCCCCAGGGTGATCAACCTATGACTTGGTGGCAAGTAGATTATATTCAATTACTTCCATCATAGAATGGAATGCAATTTATCATTGCTAGCATAGATATGTACTTTGGATATGACTTTATCTTCGTTGCACATATGCTTCTGCCAAAACTACCATGCATGGACTGACAGAATGCTTTACCCACCATCATACAACTCCACGTAGCATTGCCTTTGACCAGGAAACACAGTTTATAGCCAAAGAAGTGAGGCAATGTGATCATGTTTATAGAATTAACTTGTCTTACCATGTTCCTCAACTTCCAGAAGGAGATTAACTGAGAGAAAAGTGGAATGATCTTTTGAAGACACATTTACACTGCCAGTTTGGTGGCAATAGCTTGCAAGCCTAAGGTAAGTTCAAAATTATGTATCCAGATCAGGCTAAATCCAGTCATTGCCAGGAAAAAACAAAGCTTTTGTTTGGTGGTAGGGACCCTGGAATCACAGATAGCCATGATCTTGTTCCTAGCCAGTTGTTATTTCCAGGATGTGAGAATGTATCCCAAGTAATGAACTTTCTGTACAAACATATGAGCCATTTACTTTGAGACTTTATATTTCTTCCTAGCTTAAAAACTGGGAATAGATGGTATTATGATTGGATAGCCATCAAGTTGCACATCAACATGCTATAATAGTAAGATCATTTCATGTTTAAACCCTAGGTTCCTTAAGCCCTTTATCTGCAATCAAGTCAAAAGGGGAGGTCAGTCTCTAAAACCATTTGAGAGTACTGTTCAAGCATATCACCATTTTTCCTTTGAAATTGTATGTGACTAAAGGTTTAGAAGCCTTTGGAACTGGCTTGAGGAAAGAGTTTAGAAAATGTTACAGATGCCAGCTGATAAAGCAGTCCTCATGTGCCTTAAATTGTACTTGATAGGAAATTGGTCAAAGCATAGAAGATAAGAACGCAAGTACAAATACTAAAGACCAGGATCAGGAGTTTTCTGTTGAGAAAGACTGCATTGGCTGTTGGACTACAATGTGTGTTATGACTTGTCAGAAAGTTCCTCTGGCTTTTACTCATGGTTGGAGACTTTACATGAGATTAAGAACAGCACTAATTCATGTTGCATAAGTAATTTCAAGAGTGTCCTATGTTGATATGGTGAGATGACTAGTGTTGGGAGATTGTAAACAGATTTATGTTGAGAATGGAAAGAGCCCAGCAGAATGACTTAAAATATTGTGAGTTTACTCCAGTAAAGTATACTCCAGAGAGTATACTCCAGTAAAGTTGTGGACTGCACACATGGAAGAGAGTAGAAATTGGTTGCTGAAAAGATTAGTAAGGAATAGCCAAACATTACAGAAAATGACAATAGAAGAGATTATCAAAGATGTCACAAGACTAAGCAGGACTCCAGTTTTGCAGCCATAAAAGTGCAAAGGTGAAGGACTTACATTGAGAAGAGTGCCCAAAGCACCATGCTCCATGATGGCAGTGGCCTAGAAAAGTTGTTCTTTTTGATTGGGTTCACAGCTCTCAACAACCCAGGCATTCTATTCCTATAGCCAAGAGAAAAGATCACCTGGCTACTGCTCCAGCTGATTGCAGACCATGGTGCTGATATTCAGTGCATGCAGAATGCAAGAGTTATAGGGTCAGAGAGGCTTCCATCCATAGTTCAGAAGAAGACATAGGAGGCCAGGCAGCATACTCCTCAGAGTACAGTGTGTGAAGACAAATATTCTGTGGGTACCCTAGAAGTATAGAGAAGCCAGGAACATGCATAATCTGAAGAAACTCACAATGAAGGAGCAAATCATCCTAAGAAATAAGCCATAGGAGCTACAATCTTCAGTACTATAGGGATAAAGCTACCCAAACCCTTTGAAGTTCACTTCTTACCACAGACCGCCTCATATATGCTGGACATGGAATAACAGGGCTTATTGTTTACCCTGCCAGATTTTAGAATTGCATTGGTCCCATATCTTTCTATCATGCTATTTGGAATGAGAATGCTTATCTTTTGTCATTGTGTGTTTGAAGTGTTTAACTTTCTTTTCCTTTGTATAGAGGCTCACAGGTAAATTTGCTTTAAATCTCTAGGAGACTTCCTGCATCTTCGTGTTAATTAACATCAGAAAGAAATAAAGGATTTGATGAAAGCCTGAATGGGAAAGAAGGGAGGAGAAAGTCTTGTAGCTTCCCAAGCAGTGAGAGAAGGATAGAAATTAGTAAACACGTGAGCTCATTTTTCTTTTGACTCTATAGACTTCAGAAAGAGTGAAACAAAATTGTACCCAAAAGACCTTAACTCATGACTGGCCCACCAGAATTTTCACCAGGATCTGGGGGACTATAGGATCTTCCAAGATCTTTGTTATCCTGAACAAAGAACTGGAAAAGCCATACATAAAACGGTGGCAAGCTTTTACATTTATTAAAAGGAGGAAAAGAAGTATTCTCTGCAGAATGAGAGAAAGCCACTAAGATAGAGAACTCACAATGTCCATGAGGTTAATGGCCAATGTCTTTTTACACCCTTTCTGGGGTTAACATCAGATATAGGCTATCCTAATCAAAACCCTGCATTTTGTCATGAGAAAAATTAAAGATACATTTTCTAATTGGTCCCAGGTACGGAGCATGGGAACAGGGTTTCTGTGCGTGTGTTCTGGATCTTTGTGACTGGAAGTTCATTCATGTTTGCCCAGCAGGCTGGGCAAGCCTAATCTCCTGCCTCATTCTAATTAGCCTACTAAGGCAAAGGTGGTTGTGATGGGCTTTGAAGATGACTTCTCAAGCTGACATTTATCTTTTTCCATTATCTTTTTTTTTTTTTTGGCGGTACTGGGGATCGAACTCAGGACCCTGTGCTTGCTAGGCAAGTGCTTATTCCACTGAGCTATATCCCCAGCCCTCTTTTTCCATTATCTTTGTCTGCAGAGAAATGCTGGGATTTATTACTCCAATTCTTAATATTTGTCCAGAATTCTCTCAAGATTATGTGAGACATTTTCTTCCTTTCCCATATGATGGAAGCACCCCTTCTGCACTGAGCTGCTGCTTCTTAATTGTCAGATTGGTTTTACATCTATCAAATTATTATCTTTCTACATACTAATATTTTTGGGTTTTGTTAGTTGCCTACTCATTCAAGTTGCAATTCAGTGATTTCATACGGTTCCTTACACAGTCATATACATATTTGTTTGGATGTATATCCTGGTGTGGCTTGTACAGAATAGCATTTTGATGGAGGATTTATTTTTGACTCTGGAGTGAAAACCTGTCATCTTCAAATGTGCATATTTCAATTGCTTCATTTGCAAAGTGATTGCACTTCATTTCTTTCTCTTACCTAATTGGTTCTGCAAATTTGTTCAGTACTATATTAAGTAGGAAAATGCTTTTCCTCAGTGAGTACAATTATGAGTTTTTCACATACTGTCATTAGTAATTTCAGGTTTGCTCCTGCCTTACCTAATTCTTTGAGAAGTTTTGTCATGTAGGAATTTTTAATCTTATTGAATGCTTTTTTTGCATCTATTGATATAATCATATGTTTTTGTTCTTCAGTCTATTTAATGTGCTGTAACATATTTAGAATTATGCTAACACTTTTCATATAATTTCAATTTGACCATGGTGTAAAATATTTTTATTGTGCTGTGGTGTCAAATTTAATTAGAAAGAATTTTCCTTATATGTTTCCTTGTGTTTTCTGCAAACATCTGAATTTATAGTTTTGTTTTCTTTATGTTGTACCTTTTACAGTTTCAGTTATCAGGCTGCAGAGTAATTTTGTACCCATAAAAACAGTTTGGTATAGTTTTATTTATTCCAATTGTTTGGAATAATTTAAGAAATATTGGAACAACGTTTTCATTTAATGATTTGAAACTTTTGATAATAAAACTACCTGATTCTGGACTTTTTCTTATCTAGATAGAACTCTTCTACATACTGCTTCATTTTATGAAACATTGGTTCATTGAGGTGTTATAATTCTTTTTCATTAAGTTCTAGAAGTTGTATGAATTGAGAACTTATGCATTTCATATAATTGTTCACAGTAGTGCATAATTTCAAATGTGTTGCTCTGTAATATCCCATTTCCAAAGTATGATTTTTTTCTTTGCCTTTGCTTTTATTTATTTGTTGATCTATCTTAATATTTGCCAGTTTTGTTGATACAACTCAGTGTTTTCTTGGTTATTCATATTTTCGAAGTTTTCAGTTTATTTCTTCTTTTAGCTTTATAATTCCTTTAGTTCTACTAGCTTTGGATTTGTTTTGTCCTTACTAAGTTGAGATAAGTTTTTAGGTTAGTTTTTATTACATTCATATTTTATATGTATATTTATTGCTATAAACGTGACCATCTATAATACATTTTCTGTATTACAGAGAATTTTATATGTTGTGATGTCATTTGCATTTTGTTTAAAAATGGTTACTCTTATTTAATTTCTTCCATTACCAGTTGGCCATTTGAGAGAATGTTACTAAATATCCATATATTTTTATACTTTCATCTCTACTTCTTTTATGGATTTTTCATTTCATTTCATTGAATTCAGACAAAAACATAATATAATTTCTGTTATAAAATGTTAGTTATGTTCAGAGATGGGACTTTTTGCTAAGGCATAAATCAGTAGGCAATTCATTAATTAGTTTATTATTAAATGCACTGTTAGAAATTGGGACCAAGATGGAGGAGGAATTCCTTGAAATCATGTTTTCTTGCTCTCTTCACTCTCTGGCTACCATGGGCTTACCAATTTTCCTATACATTTTATTAATTCGTACAATTTCTGCCTTAGAAATAACCGATTGCATAAAGAATCCTCTAAAACATGAGGCAAAATAAGCCTCTTTTCGCATGGCAAGTGTCAGGAATTTTTCTCATGGCAAGAAATTGACTAACAGAAAATTAATACTGAAACCAAGGCTTTGCTACAAGTATGCATCTCCATATGCTTCAAAATCATTTGAAATTTGTTTATAGGAGTGGTTTTAAGCAGTTTAAAATACAAACCGAAGAAGCCCTAGAATCATTTAAGCAGCACTTGATTGGAAATACTGGTCAGTGCCCAGAAGACCTGAATGATGATAAAAATGCAGACAATGAAATCCAGATTCACAAAGTTTTAGTTAGAAATGAGGATTTATTATTCAGCTTTTCTATCATTGGGACAGAACACCCACAAGTTAAAGGAGCAGAAGGTTAATTAGGCTTATAATTTCAAGTAGTTCAGTCAAGGATGAGCTTGCTTCAAGGCAAAAAATTGTGGAGGAAGTATGTGGGAAGAAAGTGCTTGCTTTCTGGTTGCCAGGAATTACAATAAGGGAATGGCTCCAGAGAAGAGTGCTTTACTGTTTCACGAGGTAGCTCCCAAGTTTATCAAACGCAGACAATTAAGTGTAATAAACACATTAAACCCAAGCCATGTCTCTTGGACTTGATCAACTCTTGGTCCACAGTGTTCCTAGGAAAATGTTCCACATTCCTTGCATCTGGAATTTCCTCAGGTCTACACTGCCCATTTGGCTTTATTCCTAAAACTTTACACACTCACTTCTGGAAGACTTCTTTACTGGGCACACATTCTTAGTTTGAAATATCAATGGAAATGATTTTGGTCTTCAACTCTTGCATTCAGTATGCCAGTAAAATCAGAGTCACATGGTTGATGCCAGCATCTGCTGACAAAGATTCCATTGGCAGTTAGACAAGAGAAAAAAAACAATGTGAAACATTTGTAGTTTCATGAGAAAGCAACACTTGGAAAATTGTGCCCATAGAGAATATTGTTTCTGGAAAGTTTGGATTAAAAGAAGCTAAGAAAAAAAAAAAAAAGAAGCTAAGAACTTTGTTCAGAACAATAGCAAAATATCTCCAAAGTATCTCAGGAATCAGCAAACCTCACCATTTACAGGCTCACGAGAGCCAAACTGTAAAACTTGCACATGGGAAGGTAGTCTCCGCACTCTCTGGTACAGAAGGAAAGCCTAGAGAATTGATTGCCTGGAATTTGTTTTGCCGTGTTCAACTTTCCAAGCAGTCAGAGTCCTTTGTAACCAGGAATGAAGGTAGTGTGGTTATTGCTCAACCTGTCTAAAACAAGGAGTTATGTTTGCCTTGATGTGTTTCTCTTGTATTTATTCTCTTCTAATCATTCACTTTTCCTTTGTTGAATAGGAAATTTTATGTTGTGATATTGTATTTTGAAAGAATTTAGTTATTTTAGATATTTACAAAGATTCAAAGGTAAGAATTTTTCTTGAGTCTCAGAGGAGAGTTTAGAAGTTTGGAAGTGGGCTTTTCGCAATGCTGAAACTCTTAAGACTTGGCAACTCACTGAAAGGGACTAAGAAAATTTTGCATAATGAGATAAATATGAGCACTCAGGGGCCAGAGGTTTAATTTAGTGCTTTACATTTTAAATATGCACCAAAGTGGCATGTGTTCAGAAGTGAGCATTTTGAAGTTTATTGAATCTTGGGATGCTACACTCAACAATGGATTAACCCATTAATAAATTAATTGTTGAATATGGTTTTAGGATGGGAGGCCAAATTGAAAGTAGTGAGTCGCTAGATGTATGAATTTAAGAGATTGCTTTTCTGTGTGTGTTCTCTCTGTCTCTCTGTCGCTGTGTCTATCTGTCTTTCTCTCACCTGCAGTCTCATTCTCTTTCCTTGGTCTCTCTGCTTCCTGGCAGTCTTGGATTGAGCCTTGGATTTTTTTCTGCTTAATCAACTGTCATGTCAGGTTTGCCTTGGCTCTAGAAAAGCAAATAATAATTTTTCTGTAACAGTACAACAAAATTAACCTCTCCTCTTAAGAGCCAAGGACTACACTGCACCCTAACGTAACCATAAACCTAACCCTAGCTAGTTATATATTTTATGTATCTTCTTCCAAAAACAGAAATTTGAGTGAAAGAATTTTGATTCTTATTTTGTTTTTCCATTTTTGTTGTGAAATTTATATATTCATAATAAATTAAAATATTATTATACATGTTTGTGTGGTGAGAATGAAGTTATTATGTAGAATATAATATGGATTCATTAAAACAAGCTAATTAATATATCCATCACTTCAAATATTTGTTACTTTCTAGTTTGAGAACATCTCACTGTTTCAGGCTTTTTTACTATGTTTATTAGTGCATGTTTCCTATACATGATTGTATTCACCATGGTTTGTTAGTACCTGTACATAATACATCTTAATTACTTATTTGCTCTTGTACCTCCATACATTCACCTCCCTCCATCTCTCCTTTCCCATTTGCAAAGAAAGTAGACAGCTATATTGTGCCATCTATCTTTTATTTTGCTCTTTAATATACTGTCGGAAGTACCTGGAGCTGGAAATTGGTTGTATGTGTGGGGACAAGATAAGGCCACAATGCCTGAAGTAATCATACTACCTCATTCTTGAGAAAGACATCCTGCCTGGACAATTCCAGTCATTAGTCACTAGGCAACCTTGTGTCTGTTGATACTAACTTTGCAAAAGTATAAATAACCACCCCTGCTGTTGTTGTTGAGTTCGTCTTACCCATCTGGTAAAGAGGCCTCCGCCTGACCCAGCTCTTGTCTCTTCTCTATGTTTTCCTCATTCCCACCACTGCTCCTCCACAGTGTACACTGAGAGACCAACAAGGCCCTACATTTGGTACCTGGACAGGGACCCAGGGAGTGAATAAGTGGACAGTGGAAATGCTTCCAGAGTATATGCAACAAGGGAGGAAAGCACATTTTTGAGAGCCAGTATTCAGCACTGGACTGCTTTTGTTCTTGCACATACTGTCCTCTAAGACCAGAAAGTATACCGGTATTATAGAAGCCACAAAAGAAATGAATATTGAATTACCAGTATTTAAAAATGGGACAAACAGAGTTTCAAGAACCACAGATGTTATAAAGATGCATATAGATGTATGTAAAAATATATTTCTTGGTTTTTTTAAATTTTTATTTTAAAGAGAATAATGAAATAAGAACAACAGCAAAATACCAGCAACATACATGAAAACAAAGTAAAATAATAAAAATGATACAGGACTTTAAAACAAAATGATAGGAATTAATAGTAGTTGTTATATTACATATTGTTATCGTCAATGAAGTTGCTTAGATTAACAGATGTAAGAATGCAAGATTAATCAAACCATTAAAGAGAATAAAAAGTAAACTCAAAGGAAATGTTTCAAATGATACAGAGTTTCAATAGACAAGATAGTAGAAATTCCTCCGTGGTTGTTCTGTTGCATACCATTGTCTTCAAATTAGTTGTCCAGATTGCCAGATATAAGCATGAAAAATTGGTGGAAAAAAACAAAAAAAAATTTAAAAATTAAGCATTAACTATTCATGTCAACATCAGCAGTTACCCCTGCTCTCTCTCTCTCTCTCTCTCTCTCTCTATATATATATATATATATATATATATAAAATTTCCCTTCATTCTTTCTTTCTTTTTCTCCCTTCCTTCATCCCAGTTGTTCCATCCTTTGAGAAATTTCTTTCCCTTTCATAATATCTATTGTTCATTTTGGATTTTATTTACTCTTTCAGGTTCTTACACTAGGGAGACAATACAGTGTTTACACTTGTGGATCCAATTTATTTCACTTATGAGTATGATCACTAGTTAGAAGCATTTATCTATAATATCCTTGATTTTATATTTTTATAACTAATTGTATCAAAATATCACATCTTTTTATCCATTCCTCAGTCGATGGACATTTGTGCTGTTTCCAAGATTTAGCTGTAGCAAATTATGCAGCTATAGACATGGATGTACATATATAGCTGTGGTATGACGTTTTAAATTTTTCTAGGAAAATAGCCAGAAAGGGCTAGCTGGGTTAAGTGAGACTTCTAATCCCAGTTTTGTGAGGAATCTCTAATTTGATTTCCATAGTGGTTTCACCAATCTACACTCCCACCAGCAGTGAAGTGTTCTGTTTTTCCCCACAGCCTCTCCAGGATTTGATATTGGTTGAGTTCTTAATGATAGTCATTCTTTCTGGGGTGAGATAGAATCTCAGTGTTGTTCTATTTTACATTTCTTGAATGATCAATAATGTTGAACCTTTTTTCCCATATGTATTTGCTACATGGATTTCTTCACCTGAGAAGTGTGTGTTCATCTCTGTTGTCCATTTTAGGATTGGGTCTTTGAATTTGGGGTGCCTAATTTTTTTAAATTCTTCATATGTTCTAGATAGAAGTCCTTTGTCTGAGAGGCAGTTGACTAAAATATTTTCCCAATTCATTGGTTTTCTTTTTACTCTGTTGGTGATTTCTTTTGATGTACAAAAACATTTGAAGAAGATGATGTCATAGTTATTGATTCTTTGAAGTATTTCCTGTGCAGTTTGGTTTTTATTAATGAACTCTTTGCCTGCACTATGCCTTTAAGATTTCTACCTACTTTCTCCCCAGTAGATTTAGTGTTTATGTTTCAATATTTAGATCTTTGATCCATTTTGCCTTTATTTCAGTGCATAGTGATAGACATAGGTCTAATTTTAGTCTTCAGCATGTGGAAAGAGAGTTTTCCCAGAACCATTTATTAAAAAGGCTATCTTCATTCTAGTGAGCATGTTTGGCACTTTGTGAAAGATAAGGTGGCTTTGTGGGTTTGTAATGTGTCTGCATCTTCTAGTCTGTTCTGTTCCATTGATCCTCTTGTCTGTCTTTTTGCCAGTACCATGCTGATTTTATCACAGTAGCTTTATTGAATAATTTCAAGCCAGGGATTGTGATGTCTTCTGCCTTGACTTTGTTGTCCATGATTGCTTTTAGTATTTTATGTCTCTTCCATTTCCAGATGAAGTGCGGGAATGTCTTCTCTAGATCTGTGAGATGTACTAATGGTATTTTAATCAGGATTGCATCAAATCTGTGTAACAATTTTGAGAGTATGATCATTTTCACAATGCCTGTTCTTCCTATCCATGAGCAAGGAATAGATTTCCATTTTCTGAAATCCTCTTTGATCTCTCTTTTTAGAGTACTCTGTAGATCTTTTGCTTCCTTAGTTAGATTGATCCCTAAGTACTTCATTTTTAGAAGTTATTATGAAAAGTGTGGTTTCCCTAATTTCTCTCTCAGTCTGTTTGTTGTTTGTGTTGATGAATGTTATTGATTTTTGAGTGTTGACTTTGTATTTCGCTATGGCACTGAATTTATGGAGTTTTGGGTGTCTTCTACATAGAGTACCACATAATCTGTGAATAATGATAATTTCATTATTCCTTTGCTATCCTTACTCCTTTTATTTCTCATCATGATTGTCATGCTGTAATGTTATTGTATGGTTTTGATTTCTGAATTTCTATGTATAAATATGTAACTGTTATCTGTTAAATTCTATAATAATTTAATTACTAAGATATCCATGGTTGTCAGAAAATAATGGTTCTATTTCATGCTCCAAGGTATTTGATATTCAGATAAGAAAGGAATATTAAGCTTACTGCCTCCCGTATAGTGTAATATCATCAATTTTCTTTTCTGAATGTTTAACAACCAAGGTTTGAAGAGCAAAGTTAGAGAGATAGATGGGCTAAGAGGTTAGCCAATATTTTAGCCCTAACTCTCTGAGAACTCAGGACATAAAAGAACCTCAGCTCTGACATCCTGTAACTTGGTTGAGTCCCTGATTTTCTGATCAAGGAGAATATGGGAACACAGAGGAAAGTTTCTAAAATGTATATTGTGCCTAAGGACAGTCCCCTGGAGAAGAAAAATCTTTCAAGCTTTCACAGAAAGTAACATGGTCAAGCAATGGCTGTGACTCATCTAGAAGGCTGACACTCACAGAACATCTAAAAATGCTGTATATGGTTCCAAGTTAAATCCTGAGGAAGTTTAACTGAACTTGATATGTAGCAAGAAGTAAGCCCTCCAATGTCTTGTATTGCCACAGTAAGGGCAGGGTGACTTAGAAGAACACACAGCATTATGTTAGACTTTTTTCCAGTGACCTGCCACCAGATATCACATTTATCTCTTAATTTACTTTCTTTGGGGAAGAACAGTAGGAAACATTCAAGTGCCCCATAATGCAGCAAAAAGAGGAAATGATTTTAGCCTCTTGTTTTAATTTTGTTTCAACTTAATTTTTCCTTCTGCTTGTCTTCTAGATTTCTGTTATTTAAAATGGAATTAGCATCATTTAAAGGTGAGCAATGGAATTGTGGGTTTGAAAGTTATTTCTGTAATTTCTTCATAACATCTGGTGCAAGCAGGGTAACAAACGTTATTTTCTCTGTATTGGGAAATAAACCTAGATTATAGCCTTTATATTGAGCTATATTCACAAGCCTCTATTTAATTTTAATGTTGAGACAAGATTTTGTTGAGTCACTCTTTTGCAAATGCTAGGCTTGAATTTGCAATTCTATTGCTTCAGCCACCCAGAGTGCTGGGATTATGAACAAGTGCCATCATGCTAACAAAATAAATTTGTCTTTAAAGAGGATTCAACTCTCATAGTTGTAAGGGTCAGCATTTTATTTACATTCAGAATGTCTTGCAAAGGTCACATGAGCTTACATGTGCGGGTTTTGGAAGGGGAGTGAACCATGAAAGAGCTATAACTGACTTGCTGTTAGGAGGTGGGTCCTGTTTAGTAGAGAATGGAAGAATTTTCTCTAAGGATGTATTTTCCACCTCATCTCCACCCTTGGCCTTCTGATACCTAGCCACAATGTTATGAACAGGTTTTATTTCCTCATGCTCCTCTTCCATCCTGTTCCTACCTTGACGCTAGCTGATCATGGACTGAAAATGTAAACCAACACAAACCATTCCTCCTTTCATTTGTGTGTGTCCAGTATTTGTCTTAACAACAAAAAATGACGGAAACAGTCTTTATAGACTACTTTTACATAGCTTTCTTAAGTCATTCAAGAAATTCACTCAGAATTTTATTTGGGCCCTGATACAAAGTAGATCATTAAATGTCATTTATAAATTGCTGTTTGATCTCTTTAAGCTGTTGCATTAGAGAAACATTGACCTGTAAGGATCAAGATTTGTATATATAACTGGTGTGTCTTAACATTCTACTGGGATTCAATTACTAAAACATCCATGGTTGGTAAAACATAATGGTTCTACATTATATTTCAAGTTGCTTAATATTCAGATACAATTATAATAGTTTATTTCAAAGTTCCTATTACAATGTAGTGCATTAGCTTTCCCTTCTTGGTGTTCAATGCCTAAGACTTGGAGGCTAAAAACTAAAATTTAGATGAGCTACAGGGACAGCCAATACTTTGGCCCCAGCTCACTGATGTCAGCAAAGACCCAGAACATAAGACAACCTCTACTGTGACATACTACAACTAGGTGAGCCTCCCATGTTCTGATGAAGGAGATTGTTAGACCACAGAGGTAGGGGATCTATGATATATATTTGCCTAAGGAAAGTTACTAGGAAAGAAAACTCTCAATCTTTCCCAAAAACAACTTTGTTAGTCAATGACCATGACTCATCCAGATGGCTGGCACTGACAGAAAATCTAAGGGATGCTGTACATGTTTCCAAGGTAAATCCTAAGGAGACTTAACTGACCTTTATAGGTGGCAAGAAATGAATCATGATTAATACAGATATTACCTTCACTTAGTCTGAAACATACAACATGAAAAGTATAACCACAATATGTATAAAACAATGCCATAGTAATATACTAGCTATAAACAAAACTCAATCACTAACACCTTCTGACAGCTGCCAGCTACACTGGTAACTCACTACCCTTATGGGTTAAAGGGCTATATAGAGTAAAATCACTAAATGCAGGTAACTAAAATCCTTGGACTAAAATATCTTTAACCTAATTGAGTAAGTTCACTCAAAATTAAAAGGGTTTAAAAATGAAGTTTTCTCCAGAGTCCTCCAAACACAGGTCCACCAACTTAAACTGACCACCCATTGCTTGCAACTACAAAACCAAAAAGTGAGAGATGTGAGGAGTGACTAAAGATGGAGATTGATCACAAGTGCAGGGCTAAACAAGGTCAGTCCTAAGAACATGGAGTGACTGTGGCAAGCCACATAAACAAGCTGTTCCAACTCTGAGAACACGGAGACCCCAAGACCAAGCGAAGAAACACGTTGTTAGGTAGAGTGGTGTCAACTGAACATAACCTCCCGAGTGTATAAATAAATGCATTGCAGTCACTAGGCAGATCTTTTTCTCCCATCAGGAGAAAGGGCTCCACCTGATCTCAGCTTTCTGTTTTCTGACTGTTGTCTTCATTTCTTCATTCTCCACCATCTACCTCCCTCCCACAAAGTTTGAGATGTTCACAGGATGTGACACAACAATTCATGGATGCCAATGTTTATAGCAGCACAATTCATAATAGCTAAATCATGGGATTCTATATACCCATCAATAGATAATTGGCTTGAGTAATGGAATGCTATTCAGGTATATAGAAGCATAAGTTTGAGACATGTGTAGGAAAATGGATGCATCTGAAAAATATAGTGTTGAGTAAAATAAACCAGAAATACAAACTTAAAACTTGTGTTGCATCTCTTTTCTGCATGAGGCAAAGTACAAGCAGAATAATATAGGATGGATAGAAGAAGGAAAAGGAAATTCATCTCTTGTAATAAGTCAGTAGCCCAAGGGAACGAGTGAGGATTGAGGAGGAGTGTAAGGGGAAAAAGGTATAATAAATGTGTGCCGTGTGCAGAAACACAATAATCTCAAAAAATGTAAAGATTATATGCCATAACATGATCTTAAAGTAAGAATATCTACAGCAGAGAAAATCAGGATGTGGGATTATAAGAGGAGAGAGAGTGAAGAGAAAGAGGTTTTAAAAAGGAAACAAGTTGTAGTATGCACATGTACCCACTCCCCAACATGATTATAAATTGCATGTAGAGCAAACATGCACTTTATTTTTTAAATGCATTTTAGTTTTATATGAAGCTAGAAATTACAAACATCCATAATTACTTTCTTCTTCTTGAGACATTTCTTGGGTTATATATTCTTTTACCTACTGTAAATTCTTGAGTACTCAATTTAAAATATTTTTCTATTGTTATTCTATTGTTTTCTATTATGCAATATACTATGCCTTGTTATAGACCCCAGCATTTCCTAATTGTTTTGCAAACTTATAAAGCTATTTATGCTTATATACAATTTTGGTATCTCTTATCTATCATCTATTATTCCTTTGGAAGTGTTCTTTTATTTAAACGATACACATTACTGAAAGAGAAAAATAAGGAAATGTTTTTCTACTTTTGACCCTCTGAAATATATAACTATTCAATTGAAATGCTTAAATAATTCTGTTTAGTAATTAACATGATGATGATGGCAATATATTCCTTATAAAATAGTGTATATTTAAGATGTCATTCTTGATATTTTGATATAAGTATGTATTATGTAGTGCCCATCATAGGCAATTAAACCTATAAGCATATCCATTACGTCAACTAGGGTTTTCATTTTCTTTTCTGTAAAACAATTTTGAGTTATTTTCCTTGAAAATATTGCACTTTAAATTTACTTACAAATACTAATTGGGTATATTTATGGGACTAATTAACATATCCATCCCCTCACAATTTTTTTATCTAAGAGAAGCAGATTGTAGTAGAATTTCTGTATCAAACTATTTTTCACATCATTTTAAATAGGCAACGTCATATTGATATACAGAAGTGATTCATCAGTGTGCCTTACCACATGTTAAATGAAATTGTGTGTTTAAGGCAATTTCTTAAAAATGTATTTCAAGTAATGTAATGAAAACGAGGCATTCAGATATGTAATGAGAAATGAATTTTTTCTCCTTATGTCCTTAAAGCTTATTTTTCACGAAAAAAATTAAGCAAACTAGATAACTATTTTAAAAGTATTTGAATTTAGTCATATCTGAGTTCAAATCTTGACCTGACTGTGGCCTATTGTGGTGGATTGACAAGTGGTGGTCAATTTGCAACACCGAGCTGAACTGAATCAGCATGGTGCTGGGTGTGAGAGCCCTGCCTGAGGATTGTTGCCAAGAACATAATAATTTTAGAAGCTGCAGGGAGCTCTTGGTTTTCCTGGAAGAGCTTATCAGGTGGCTTTCCTGATGAACTAGGATATTTTCACTGTAGGAGGAGTTTAGGGCCTTGTTATCACTGAGAATGGCTACTGGTCAATTTGGGAGAGCTCTGGTTCTGATGGTGCACTGTTTAGCTTCTAAAGCTTGTCGCTCTGGATTTTTCTGATATAGACTCAACTGTTCCCATCATTGGAGGAGCTAGGGACCTCACTGTCACTGAGAATGACTGTGGTACCTTTTTGGTGAACTCTGGCTCTTACCTTGAGCATCACTTCCTGGCTCCAGTGCAGGTCCCTCAGCCTGCTGGCACATTTCCTTCATCCCACTGGCACAGACTTTCTAGCTTCCACCACTGACTTTGGGCCCTCCCAGTAGAGATCCATGAAACAGGCATGCATGACACATTGTCATGGGCTTTTGGCCTCCAGCTGGGCTTTTGGGGGGCATTGTTATGGACTCAAGGCCTTTAGTAGGATTCATGAAAGACATTACCATGGCATGCAGGCCCTCTTCTAGATTTTTTGTTCTTTAGTTAAGTTTGGTATAAAGAAAGCAATAAATACCTTAATACAGATATTACCTTCCTGCACTCCTTTTGTATATAACTTTTAGGGTGACTATTACAAAATAATCCTACAAATTATGTGTCCTGTACTAAACTGTTCCCCTTGTGTACCCTAACTACACCACCTCTCTTTTTCCATTTTTTAGTTTATATCTTCATTTGATTGTTTGATAACAATTATTATAAGGAAGTAAAATTTCGTTGAGCTGTAAAGCCTTTATTTACTAGTAATGGGTGTATAATTTTTAGAGTTTTCAGTAAAGTTTTTAGTTATAAAACAAATATATAAACCATATTAAGCTCTCAGCACATGAATGCTGTTATTTCATTTTTGTTAGTATCCAAAAATCATAAATGTAGTAGGTCTACTAATTTGCCTATTTGAAACAGTGGCATTGTTCAGTTAATTGTAAGTGATCAAAAATATAACCATATTTTACTAAAAGGATGGATTTTAGCATAAAACACTAACATTTTACAAAGAAATTTCTTTTCTATGACTAGATGTTCATTACCAACTTGTTGACTATAGGTTTGATCATTGGACAGAAGCAGAAATTTTTAGGCACATGGTTTTAATAAGCTATTTATTGCTTTCTTTATACCAAACTTAACTTCTAATCCATAAATCTGGAAATCTCCTCCACTGCATACTGTAACATAATGATTCATAAATTTCAGAGCAATGACCAAAATGTTTTAGCATATACTTAAATAAATACATAGAAAATACTATTTTATTTTAAAGAAGATAATGTTATAGTCATATAGAAAATATCAAGTAAAATTTTAGTAATCATACTTGAGTCAATTCTTTCAAGGATGATTGTTTTCTAGGGCCCTTAACACTGGACAGTTATCCATTAATCTAATAATAAATGTTATTCTGTTACTATACAAAATTAATTTCTAGAATATTCAAGGGGACATGACATCTACCCATAGCAACAAACAAAATAGTAGGTTACTATAAAATGTAACATGTAATGGAGAAGACTTATCTAAAAGCTATCAACTTTATAAAACAAATTGAGTATTTATTCTAATTATATTGGTAGGACCACTGATTTTCTACTTAGTAATATATTAAGTAAATTTCATTCAGGATTAACTACATGCCCAGAAATCTATACTGGCTGTCAAAAACAATAAGTTATCATTTTCCCCTAAAAATATTATATTCCACTTATAAAGGGAATACATATGAATGGGACAACTAGAATAAGAAATGTTAAATTCCAATCACATACTAGGTGCTATAATTTGGAACTGGTGTGTAAAAATAGTTCAATAAGAAAAGAAAGTATAATTTGGATCAAAGTAATTTCAAGAAGATTGTGAAAAATGGCATATTAGCTGGACCTAAAATATCAATACATTTTAAATATTGGTGTCCATAGGAAGACATTTAGCACATCTTCACTGTAAAATGGGTAATTATCAGAGGAAGCATGAATAACTTTATCTTAAAAGAGCTAGCTTTGGAGATAAATCTCCCATAAGTTTATTCAGAAATGATGTAAGAAAACTGTGAGGCTTAGAAGATGAAGATTTGTTTTGAATTATATTTTAAATATGATAAAGTCCTCCTAAAGATTTTACATGGGAAAAAAATCAAGAAACATATGCTTTCTTCCCAGTACCAAAAAATCTCACATGCTTTTAACATAAATATTCTAGCAGTTAATGTTAGAAAAGAATTTAGGACGGCCATATCTTATACCAGTTTTAATGCTACAGAGAAAATGCCATAAAATTCACAAAGCATTAATGATTTATCCTAAACCTCATGCATGTGGTAACTGAATTTCACTTTATATTACAAAAATAGTTTTGAAATATGATGAGCGATATTAAGAGTTATCTGAACCTTCCTCTAGATTATTATTTCTACCACACTTAGGCTCCTTTTTATATATAAATGAGAGCTTTATTGACTTATTTGTATTTATTATTAGTAGTAGTACATATTTACATTACCTAATGAGTACATTTATTGTGGGGAGTTGGTACATGTACACAGCACATCTTAATTCTGCTTACTTCCTTTTCTCCTCCATTTTTCCTCTCTCCATCCTTTTCCAGAATTCCTTTCCATTGGCAAAAGATCTACCTCCATTTTCTCTACCTGTCTTTTATGTCTCTTTTTAATTTATTTACACTTTGAGAACCTCATGTGATAGAAACCATGCAATATTTAAGCTTGTGTTTATGATTAATTTTACTTGACACTATGGGCTCAAAATGAGCTATAGAGTTTTCTTCCATAATATCTCAGATGATAATTACAGCTAATCATATATTTTTGCTATACTAATATGTGAAAGCATATTTTTCCTATCCATATGAGACAATGAAAATACAATGACTTTAATAATGTAGGTAATCCATACATATTTTGCTTATTGTGACCATCTGAAAAAGACATCCAAGCTGTGGTCAGAAAATAATTCCTTAAAGCATGATTAAAAACAGGAGTTCTGAACTAATTGGAACTTTATTATATTTGTGAGTAGTTATTGGAATGATGAATAGATGTTCAGTGTCATTTAGACAAACACTGTATATGGCAGATAATAGACTTCTACTAAACTCTGAAAATATAAAGCCGTTTTTAAATGGATGACTAGTTTTGAAATATTTACTTACAGATAAAAAACTGAGTGAAAAGCAAGCATGAGGCAAGTCTTGCAGTAATATAATTATAGTGTACCAATATGAAGTGAGTATGAAGGAGAGAGTTGCAGTAATATTAAGGGAGAAACAGACTATAGTTCCAAAATTGTCTAAAGAGAGTTGGACAAATAAAATACTGACAAGGTAAAATGCATATTATTATCTCTAGAACTCCATTCTGCAGGCAAAGCCAGAAACCATGCATGTAGGAGAAACTCCATATGCCGATTAAAGGAAATTTAAAAATTTAATTCACTATCATGTTTTTATTTTTTTCTAAATTTCACATAACAAGTCTGACCCTGAAGCACAAGGGGAATGAATCACAATGGTTGTCTCTCCATGGCTACGTTTCCAGTGGCTGAGGAATACAAACATAGGAGTGATGACAAAGGCCTGCTCTTGAGAAATTTGACACCACTTCCTTGCAGAGGAGTTCAATTTAATACATGTGGGGATACTTAGAGACACACAAAGCAACCACAGGCCTCAAGGCAGAGTTCTAATACGTACCGGGTCAAAATGGAAGTCTTTGCCTAAAGCTTGGTATAAAAGATGGCCGTTTTGGAAATTTTGTACTTAAGATAATTGGCAGAAGTTTTGGAAAATAAATTGCTGAGCTCTGGTTTTGGGTGTAGAAAATCATGATCGAATACCTGAAAGCAATTACAAGTTATTTTTTCTGCCAAGGAAGTAGACTGGTAAGTTTGTTTCAGTCTTCTTTCATATTGTGTTAAATATTTTCTAAACATGTTCTGCTGCATATGCTTCCAGAGGATGAAAAAATCATCTATTGACTTGTTCAATATTTGCTTAGTGGTTTTTCCTCTCAGTCAACAATTACAAAAATATTAAGAGTTTGCTCTGAACCTTGCACTATGTTAAGACAAGAAGTAATTTCTAAGGGGCATATGGTATAATTCTTTTATTCAAGAATTTACAACATAATTAAAAACATAAGAAAACATGTTTGCATTTCAATTCTATTGCTATTATGTGCCAGGAAATCAGAGAAAATAAATTATATATAAATTTCTGAATGGGAATTAAATGACCAAAATTTGATCAAATGAGAGAAGAGATTGAAGTATTGAATAGATAGAAAACATTGCTAATATGTGAGCAGAAAATACAAGGCAGATTAAGATCAGTATGCAGAGGACAAAGGAGGGATTGTGGCATAGCTCACCATGAAAATGCTGCATTAATTTACAAAATGTTGAGTTCTAACTTCTGAATATTAAACTGGGAGAAACATTAGGGCTTTAAATTTGTTTTATGCTTTTGCAATGTTATATGAAGAGAAAAAAGAAGAGCCAGAAACAACCAGATGTACTTTAGAGATAGCACAGTGATTCAAGTATATGATATTTGGTCAGTAGATATTAACATTACATGAGATTTGCAATCATCTTAGAGGGTAGGTACCTGTATATAACACAACTTGTCTTGTTAAATCCCTTTCCCACTTGTCTTCCAAGTTCCTCCTCTAAATGCTCTTTCCTCGATTTTGTTTTTGTTGATATTAGTAATCTCTCAGGTTTATGACACACAATGTCTACACTGATTTAGGTTATTTTCATCCAGTACATGCCATATCTTTATTCAGTTTATTTTCCCTTCCCCTTCTGCACTGCTCTTATCCACATTCTTTTTGACCATTCAATTTTGGAAGAGATCTGTCCCCTAGCTTCCCTCTATCCATCCATTATGGTGCTCTTTGTAGTTCACCTTACTCAAATAGGAGATACAGTATAGTGTTTAAGCTTATGTATCTGATATAGATTTCACTCAAAATTATATTTTGCACATGCATCCATTTTCCTACAAATGTCTGAAGCCTCTCCTATACATGCAAGTAGTATTCCACTGTGTACT
This sequence comes from Dinomys branickii, assembly GCA_004027595.1. NCBI lineage: Eukaryota > Metazoa > Chordata > Mammalia > Rodentia > Dinomyidae > Dinomys > Dinomys branickii. The sequence goes on along the minus strand of PVLD010020742.1, from coordinate 2,237 downwards.
GAAGTATATACAGCCTGCTTCCAGGATTTAGCTATTACAAATTATACTCCTACATACACTGCTGCATTATAGTATGATACCTTGCTCTTTGAGGAAAATACTCAGTATGAGGAGAGCTGGGTCATATGGAAGTTCTAATTGTAGTTCTTTAAGAAATCTTTATATTGTTTTCCATAATAATTGTACCAGCTTGCATTCTAAATACAGCCATGTCAAAATTTCTTATGTTTTAAATTCTTGATGCTTGCCATTTTTTTCTGGTACAAGAAGGGATCTTAGCATTGTTTCAGTTTGAGTCCCCTAATGCTCAGGGATGTTGAACATTTTTCTCATGTGTTTGTTGGCTACTTGTACTTCCTCCTCTGAGAAGTGTTTGTTTATTTCATTCACTCATTTCTTTGGTAGGTCTTTCATTCAAGGTCTAATTATTTCTGAGTTCTTTATGTCATCTAGATATTAGTCATCTGTCCAAAGAATACTAAGCAGTTTTCCCTTTCTGTACACTGCCATTTCACTGGACAGATTAATTCCTTTGCTGTAGAAAACGTGCTAATTTAATGTAATCCTTTATGTTGATTTTTGCTCTTATTTCTTGTGGAATTGTAGAAAATTCTTTCCTATGTCTATGACTTCAAGTGTTTTACTTGTTTATTCTTCCAGGAGGTTCAGTGATTTCCTTTCAATGTTCAAATCTTTAATTCATTTTTATTTTAATTTGTACATATTGAGAGAAATAGGTCCAGTTTCAATCTTCTGGAAACAGATATCCAGTTTTCCTGGCACCGTTTTTTGGACCAACAATCTATCCTATAAGGTGTGCCTTTGTCCACTTCCTCAAAGATCAAATGACTGAATTTCTCTGGGGATGTTTTGTATCCCCTTCTCAGTTTCAATGATCCATGTGCCTGTTTTTACTGCAAAATCTTTTTGTTCTATTACAGTTGTTTTATGGTACATCTTGAAATCAGGTAATATAATGCCTAATTACTTATATTGTCCAAGATTGCTATTGTCCAAGATTTGTATTCGGCCTCTTCTAGGATCATATGAATTTTAGAGCAATGTTCCCTATATCTATGAAGCATACTACTGGTATTTTCATTAGGACTGCAATAAACATCTATAACATTTTTGAAAATATGGACATTTTGTCAAATATTGATTTTCGTCTATGCAGGTACAGAGGATTGTTTTCCATTTTCCAAAGGTCTTCTTGACCTCTTTTCTGAAAGTCTTGTAGTCTTCTTTGCATAGGACTTGCACTTGCTTGGTTAGGTTAATTCCTAGGTTAATATTACTTGATGTTATCATAAATTGCATTATTTTTATAGTTTTGCTCTCATTGAGTTATTTTTGGTGTTTGTAAGTGCTGTAAATTTTTGCACGCTGCTGTTGAATTCTGCTACACTGTGAAATTTGTTTTAATTGTAAGAGTTTTGGTGGAATTCTTTGAATCTTCTATTTAGGGCATCAAGTCATATACAAATAAAGATAATTGTAGTTTACTCTTTCTTGTATATGTGCTCCTAGAGTGAACACAGCTTCCTTCCTTGTATGTATCCCCTTTATTTCTTTCTCCTGCCTCATTGCTCTGTCTAATGTGTTGGATACTATTCTGAATAATGGTGGGGATAGTTCGCATGTTTGCTTCTTCCTGAGTTTAAGTTGTGTTACTTTAGTGTTTCCACATTTAGTATGATGTTGGCCATTCTTTTGTCAAAAATTGCTTTTCTTTACTTTAGATATCTTTCTTTTTTACCTGTTTCCTTCAGGTTTCTTATAATGAATTTTGGATTGGATTTTGTTAAAAGCTACTTCTGCATCAATTGATATGATCAAGCCAAACCCCAAGGGAAACACTTCAAAGAATCAACAACTGGGATCTTATCTTCCTGAAAAGTTTTTGCACATCTAAAGAAATCGCCAGCAGAGTAAAAATAAAACACACAAATTGGGAAAAAATTTAGCTGGCTGTCCCTCAAAGATCTTCTAACTAGAACATGTATAGAATTAGAAAAAATCAACCTCCCAAATTCAAAGACCCAATCCTAAAATGGGAGTCTGAGATGAATACACCCTTCTCAGATAAAGAAAAACAAATGGCAAATAAATACATGAGAGAATGTTCAACATCATTAGTCATTCAAGAAATGCAAATTAAAACAACACTGAGATTTCATCTTACCCCAGTAAGAATGGCTATCACTAAGAAATCAAAAAAAAAAAAAAAAAGCAAA
>PVLD010020741.1:0-33185 GCA_004027595.1 Dinomys branickii | reverse complement strand
TTCCTTCTGATGCTCTTTCTTTATAATTATAAAACTACCTCACAATATTTTCTTTAAAAAGAATATTTTTAAAATTATGACACAGTATGCACATTAAAGGTACAAGAGGAACAGAATACAGAAAATATTGCAACAGCAGCAGCAGAAGTAGTGCAGACTTGAATTAAAAAGGAAATCATTCAGATAACCTGTGCTTAACAGAAAGTCTTCCTGATAGAGAGACAAAAAGACAAAGATTGTAAAAGCTGATGGGATTTAGAAGTGGAAGAGATAAAAGCGTGACACAGTATTATTTATTCTACATATTACAGGGGAAAGTCAGCCATGAGGAAAACTGTGGAGATGGGCTGTGGGCTACTGAAAAGAAGAAAGAAAATTCCAGAAAAAGTTTACAGTGTTATTTACAATGTGAAAAATAGGTGGCAAATCATAAGCACATGATTACTGCACATCTGGTGGTGCCTAACTGACCCTGGAGGACCTATATTTTGGCTGCACTGGTAGAATGTTCTAGATAATTATCAATATTTTTAGATTTGATGGTTTTGACATATATGAAAGAGAAAATATTCCACTTCAATTTTCCCAACATTTTTTCACAGTTTCAAATGTTTAACCTCAACTTGTGTAGTGTTTGTTTTGCTTAAGAAAGAATCAGAAGGGTTTTTTGTGATCTTAGAGAACTGGGTGTTTTGTTATAAACCACTGAACATCTTCATCACTCAATATAAGGAAATTATATTTACCTTGAATTATTAATGTTGCATTAGCAAGTTTTATATTATTTCCAGTCCCTTCATTTTACCCTTCAGTCTACCAAAAGAGCAATATTAAAATATTGAAAATCCATATGACACAGTCCTTGGACACAGACCTGTCAGCTGGAATAGAGTTCAACAATTTAAAAATGGGTATCCTATTTTACAGAAACAATATATGTTGAACCTTTGTCACTATATATGATAATATTTACATACATACATTCTCTGTTACACACACACACATACACACACACACACATCCTGTTTCCTAAACCTTTTAAATTGATTCTTTGCAAAATGATATATAAAGTTGTGATTGAGTATTTCCAACTACTTAAATAGGAAAGGGATTTAGGGACACTAATTGCATTGTGGTTTCCAGTTGTTTTCACAGTTTATGCCATGCTCATATGATTTAAAGTTATTCACATATGTACTGATTTTTTTGAGCTGTTTCTTCTGACTGCACATGCCATGCTGTGCTCTTCCCTCAATGCATTTACTTTTGTGCCTCCACTTCAGGGAAATTTTAAGCAACTATTTATAAGTCCAACATTGTCCAGTCTTTGGCATTCCTCTGTTTACCTCAATGTGCCAATATCTAGATCGCCTTTTATGTTTCTCTCAGAATGCATCCCTCAAATCTGTTTTCTAGTCCATGAATTTTCTTTGCAACCTGTATCTAATTTCTTACTATACAACTGTGCCACTTTGCTATTGCTGCTATTTAAAAAAAAAATCACCAAAACTTTAGTGGGGTAGAATAACAAAATTTATTATTTTTAATTCTGTAGGCTACAAGTCTGACTTAGGTTTCATTGAGATGAAATACAGTGGATCAGTTCATCAATTTAATTTGTCCCATGATTTTTGGGAAGATGGTTGTAGTTTGGCACCTGATTTGAGATTTGTGAAACAAAGCAAAATTTTGCCAAACACTTCGATTTGCAACCAAATTGGTTGAGAACAGAAGCGTTCATGAAATGACGCATTGCTTGCATCTAGCACAGCTTTGCCTTCCTCTGTGGAATCTGGGTTCCCTGGCTCCAGGGTTCCATTCTTCCGTTTTCAAAGCCAGGAATGGCAGCTTCAATTCTTCCCATGCATCACTTCAAGCTTACAGAAACAGTTGTTTAAACTCGTCATCACCGACTGGCAGTCCTTCCAGTCTGCAAGTCATGTATGGATTTCCACCTGGTGGGTGTTAATCAAGCCTTCAGTTCTCTAAGTTAAAAATCTTAGGGGTCTGTATCTTCAGCAAATTTGTATACCTCTGAATTTTGATTTTCTTCATGAGAATCCTTTTTTCCTGTATCAGCCATGTTTTAAATTTTCACTGTAGTTTTTACATACCGCCTCTCTATGTCTAGAGCACAAAGAATATCTGCTAGGTTTAGGGTCAGAGACTGAACAGTCATAGTTGTATTGGAGTCCGTCTGAAGTGTTCTAGAAACTTGTCCAACTATGTCCACAGCTATTGGAAAAGAAACAGACAAACCAATGATGAATGCTGAAGACCTAACACAGCAGGGAGAGCAAGAGAAATGGGATCTCTTTCTGGGTAATGATTATTGAGGTAAATGACAATGAATCAGTTGTGCCAAGGAAAATCAGTTCAACTGAAAAAAACTATATGCATTGTGATAAAAGGGGACAATTTTGAGTTCATACTCGGAAAATGGTCTATCTAAAATGAAGATCAGATTAAAAATTCGGAAGAATTAGTGTACATTTTGAAGATGGTGAATACAGATGCTATTGCAATGAGAAATGCTATGAGGTAGATTTGGGATCCATCCATACACACGGTATAATAGATACAAAACATAAACATGAGTTTTATGTGAAAAGACAATATGACCTCATGAGAAGACTAACGTCTGCAAGAGTACCAACAATGCTCTCTGCAGAAGTCCAACCAGCGGCTCTTACAGATAAGAGCAAACCGATAAATATCTCAGGAATATACTGTCATGGGACACAAAACGGAGAAAAGCCATATAGAGGAGTAACAGGAAGTATTTTACTTTGATGGCAGCACTCTTGCCCAGGGCAGAAACACCTCACAAGGGGCCTCTGCAGATGTCCAAAGCGAGTAAAGAACTGCAGGCAGGCATTCAGGTTCCACAGGAGGCAGGAAACTTTCCAAGGAGGCCAGTCCTTTCCTAAGCTACAGGAAACATGGGAGTATGAGGGGGAGCAACCTGCAGCCAGGTGGGAATAGAGAAGAACTGTGGGATTCCTGGCAACCAATACTCAGATCCTGGTTGGGGGGCGGGGGGGGTGTCTCCCTGGAGAGACCAGGAAACAGCGTCCATGTGTAGGAAGCTCCGGTGACAGGGCATCCATGCTTCCTCAGCCAAACCTCATGCTCTCTTAAGCCTGCCCTGATGGCAAGGAAAGGGAAAATGCACAAAAATCTGAAAGGAACTTCCAGCTCTGTCCACCCTCAGCTGAGTAGCAACGCCACATAACATGGGTTCTCAACTTTTGTCCAAATCAGAAGGCAAGCATAGACGTGGCAATATCTTCTGGATGGATCATTTGGTTTTGTCCAACCTCACTGGCTTAATGGTGACAGCCCAAGATTTCAGTCCCCAGCATAAATTTTTTCCAGGCCAAGAGGCAAGTGTGTATCCAGATACAACTACAGAGTGAAGCCTCTGACTGCTAATCCTGAATGACCAGGCAGTAGCCACAAGAGTTTGCCAAACCTCAGGACCCAGCATGTGACATGACCTAACTGTAGATTGCAAGGAGCAATATTTTTTGAGTGTGTGTGGTATGAGGATCAAACTTAGAACCTTGTGTTTGCCGGGCAGGCACCTATGCCACTGCGCTACATCCCCAGCCCCCAGCAGCAATACTGCCTGTGTGGGAACGGAAGCCTGAACCCTGCATGATCAGAAGTAATTAATAAGTACAGCTGGCAGTTTCACCAAGCTGTAGATCCAGCAAGTGAGCTCACCAGACCTTGGAGCACATCTAGCAGTTCTCTCTCAACTCACAGAACAGACGGTAGGACAGCAGAGCTATAGGACCTGGCATCAAAGGCTCCCTTTCCGAGCTCACTGCTGCCTGGTGATTCTGGGTCTTCGGCTAGTCTAAGTTGTGGAGGTCTGTCATTCCCAAAGAACATTGACAGAAGAGTGGCCTTTTCCTCAAATGTTCAGACACCAATGGAAAGATACCAGGATTAAAAACAATCAAGCAATGAGTTTTACCTTGGTTCATGAACTTAATTCTTTCCACAATTTTAGCTGGAAAACAAATTGGATGAGAAACAAATCAAACTCAATGGTTACAGTCAATGTTGGTTTTAAGGGGAAATTTGATTTAGTGCTGGTACAATTCAGCTAGCAACCAGAATTGTGGAAAGAGCTAGCTATGAGAAACATAGTGAGGAAGAGCTGAGTAAATGCATGTAGAATGAGGTACTGCCAGAGATACAGCTCAGTGGCCCAGCGCCCGCCTGGCAGGTGCGAGGTTGTGAGTCTGATTCTTGATACGAAAAAGACAAAAAGGAACAAGGTGCCAATCAGCGAAAGTACGTACTCAAGGTTGGCGAGCAAAGCGGCATGGAAGGACATGAGAGGACAACCCAGCCTTCATCTCCGTGTACTCTGATGTCTTCAGGCTGCCGTGGAGAGCTCTGGTCCGCGCTCTGAGATGATGCCCACAGGTGATGGTTTTGTGCTTCCAGTCTTGCCTACGGCTGGTGTTAGGGTGGCTGTCATTTTTGCTTCTCTGGCTTTCCTTACTCAAATTTTAATACTCGCTCTTGTGAGTTATAAACCACCCAGATATACACAGCCTATATTTGTAATACTATTCCATAGTTCTTGAGGATTATTGTTAGTTACAGGTCAGGTAGTTCATGTAATTATCATGTTTCTTCATTTTAGCAGATGTTTTGAAAAAGGCATCTCCAAATGTGGCATTTTGGAAGGCAATTCTTACTCTAGCAGCCTTCACATTTACATGTGTATTGAATACTTTTTCAGTGAAAAGCCTGTACTTCTATCAAAAAACAAATGAACCCTGTCCAACTGACTTCACTGACCAAGAAGTATTGATCACTTCAGTTAGCATTTTTTAAAATTATGAAGTTGTTTTTACCCATTCTTTTTCCTCTTTATTAGTGTGTCTTTGCAGTACATTGTAATTACATTCGTTGTGGGGAGTTGGTCCATGCACATAACTCACCTTCATTCCTTTTGCGTCTCCTTCCTCTCCCTTCCTGCCATCTCTTGGTCCTTTCCCATCTGCTCAGGACCCATTCCCTGTTCCTGTTCTGTGTCTCATATTTTGCGCCTTAACATATTTATACTTTGGGTTTTTTGTGTAAGAGAAACCACACAATGTTTAAACTTGTGTACCCATTCTCTTTCCTGTTGTTTGTAACCTGAGTTACTGCCTCAACTGAGAAAATAGGTCACGGTCAATTGTCACTTAAAAGGAGAATTGTTTTCAAGATCCTAAATGTATAATTTTTACCTAGCAATTCTGAAAGGGCTTTGTTTACCTCATTTCCTTATTTCCTGCTTATATTTGAATTCCTCCTCCTTTCACACAAAATTCAAGCCATTTACTATGATTTAAACCCATATATTTCATAATCAAATTGGCGGAAGGCCTAAACATCAGATATAAAAATTTAGAGATGTTAAGTCTGACTTTGTTGTCACACTGCTTGCAGAGAATGGCCTACACTAGAAGACAGAAAATCCCGAGGAACATTTTCCTTTCATTTTACAATGTCTATCATACTTCATGGTCTTTATTCACACTTTCAGATTCTTATACTAGTGAGACAATATGTTGCTTACACATGCAGGTCTGATTTATTTCACTTATGAATATGATCTCTAGTTGTGACCATTTATCTCGAGTTTATAAAAGGCTCGAGTTTATCTTTCTTCATAGCTGAGTGATATTCCATTATATAAAAGTACCACACTTTTTTTATCCAATCCTCCCTGGATGGACTTTTGGGTTGTGGGAAAGGAAAAGGGAAATAAGGGGAAATCATGCATGTATGTAGATACAGAAGGGCTAACAGTGGTACTGCTGTCTTCTATTGCTTTGTTGAAAGGAACAGTTAATGATTATTTGTTTCATCATTACTGCATGTCTCTATTTGTTTTCCTCAGAAACCACTTTGAAGATATCAATAGTAATACAACAACCATTGTTAATTTCCTACCATTTTGTCTGTAACTCTGTATTGTTCGTATTGTTCTTATGCTATTTTGTAAATGGATGTCTGTTTGTTAATGTTTTCTTCTTTTATTTTTAAAGTAAAAATAAAATAAAATAATAAGAAAATCCAGAGGAACAAGGGAAGAGGGCAGTGGGTGTGGCCACTGTCTCCCAACCAAGGTTCTCAGCACTGATCTCTCATTTCAAGTAAATTTTGGATTGGTGCAGGGCAGGTGCATCCCCACTCAGAGCGTGGGCACTTCTGTACAGCTGGGTGTCACCGAGAGAGTCAACCTTGTCTCCCGTAGGGTTCAGGGCACCCACATGGTTCTGCAGCTCCCTGTGGGGCAGTCCTTCCCCGGGGCCTCCCTTTGGTAGCCTGTGCGTTTCATCACCAGCTGAAAATACAAAGGCTATGGGGCATGAGAGCATGGTAGGCCAAGCTCAGCCCTCCTGCTTCTGCCAGTGTCATCTTGTGGGGGTGCAGCCACGCACCTTTGCTTACATACTAGGCCATGGTGGTTGTTCATTACAATGGCCCAGTCTGGTACCCATGACACTGTGACAGGGACCCTGTGATGATAAGCAGATATTTACTATCTGGCTCTTTCAACAAAATGTCAGCTCACCACCAGTAGCCAAACTGTGAAGCCGTTTCACATGAAAGCATTTTTCTCCCAGCTGTGGTATCTGCTAAACAGTAGCACGGTGCTCACCAAGGATTGCATAAAGAAGTGGGGATTTATCAGTATAAAATTAATTTCAATATTCTCATCAAAATGGCTCCCTAGTGACATTTTAAAGCTGGCCTTGTTTTCTCTCATTTTACTGGTAAATGCACAGTTAGGAATATTTTATAAACAATGTAAAACTCTTGCTATCTCTTTTTTGATTTGTAAAAAAGTTTTTCACTGGAATTTCCAAGCAAAGTGCCATTCTGCTATCAACTTCTTTTGCATCTGGTAAAACTTAAGCTTGACAGTGCAATAGGCCAATGTCTGTTCTTAGTGAAATAAAGTATTAACTGGTAATGTCCAGGATAAGGAGATATTTCAAAGGGCAGTCTACTTAAAATGTTATTTTCTGGTTTTGAATGGTGTATTTTATAGAAAACCACAATTGCTGACTTCAGAAGTAAGTTTAAAAGTGAGACATAGAAATATAGAAATGAAGAACTTTCTAAATATTCTGAACTTGAAACGCTAACAGCCCAAATGTAAGGAAAACAGCAGCCTAACTTCTGCGAACCAAGTTTCAGTAGCCTCCAGAGTGCCCATACATTGCCTCCACCGTCTTCCTTTGGAGGTGCAGCTTAAATATTGACTCTCTGCTCAGAGTCTTTCACGTGGTCGCACTGACCGTGTGCCCTGCTCGGCAGGGACGAGAGGGGGCCTGGAGCGGGGGCACCGGCGCGGCTCCCACACTCCCCACCTCATCTGTGCTTTGACCTCACCTTTCGCTGCTGACTCCTTTTCCTGTTATTTCTTTTACATTTGTACTTATTTCAAATTCTTCGCTCTACCACCAGGGACACGGCACATTAGGGGAGGTTGAGTTTTACAGTCTCAGCTTTGCTGCCTGGAAAGGCCGAGCCTTTGCCTTGGTTTCAATGAGAAAAGTCCGGCGAGAGTCCCCAGTGGTCAGCCCTGAGCATCACGCAAGGCAGCGTAGGTCAGACAGAGACCGCAGTTGGAGGAGGCCCGTGGACACTTCGACCAGCAGAAGTAAATCCTGCTGTTCTCAAGAAGTGAGCTCGATCAGTAGCAGAGCATCGGCTGCCGCTGTCACCCTCCAGTGTCTAATTATCGCTAATCATATTGCTGTCCTTTTCTAAGCAGTGTGCAAGCCAAGGCGTATTATACCTGTTTCCTCCCTGGCTAGTGCAGTGTTGGGCACGCAGCAGGAAGTCAATGCTTAGAGATTTAGTTTATGGAAAACAAACCCTAAAAGTTGGAGGAAAAATAACACCTAACTTACTATTTTCTATTTGATTTTCTTCTGCTCCCTGTACCTGGTCTGCGTTACTCAATCCAGCAGCGCACTGAATTACCGCAGTGTTTTATCCATTCTGCTTAGTATAATCCATAGTCTGACACCAGCATAGTGCCCGATAAATGAAAACTAGTAATGGTTTATTTCCCCTCCACTTCCACCGTGCGCAATACTCCCAGCCAGGAAGCAGCTGTGATTTATATGCCATCTTGGACTATAATTCCTCCCTTCAGGGCGTCTCAGATTCTGTCAGCACTCTTGACCTTTCCCTTTCCCCTCTGACATCCCGGAGCTTGGAGCCTAATTTCAGCCTGTGTGGCACTTCCTGCCAGCTCCTTATTTTCTGTTCAGTTTCATGTTTCATGATCAACCTACAACCTCCTTATAACATCCACAAACTTGTTCCTCTTCACACACCTCAGCCAACTCCCTCGAAACTTGTCACTTTTGAGTAGAGACCTGGCAAATGTCTGAGAGTGACTGTCTGTACTTGTTCGTGTGTGGGAATTGTTGCTCTGTAGAAGAATCACTTCATTTATATTCCCCTAGAACATGAAAGGACCTAGTGATTTTATCAAGTTATAATTTTTCAATAAGAGAATAATTTACACTAACACAACCAGCACTTTATCGTATTAAGGCTGCGGTACTCTGATCCCTAAATTTTATTGTTTATTCAAATACTTGCATAGCAATGAATTTCCAAAGATCTCAGATAATATATAACTCACAGATGGTGAATGAAATACAGATCCTTCTATACATGTATTAATTCTTCTGAGATGCTATTTTATTAGTTATGATAGAAACCAAGAGTTATAGATGAAGTTAACTGTTTAGTTCCAGATTCCAAGGTGACATTTTGGTAAGTCACTCCTCCCCTTGTCTTCTTCCATAAGTAATATTTCAGGATAGTGTAATAAATCATGAGTGGAACTTTCTCTTTAGTCCAGGACTTCAGGGTTGAGCAACTCAACTGGATGTAAGCAGTGCTGTATGTTCTGCGTTCTAAGGGCACCAGGTACCTGCCAGGAGGTGGTGTGATTTTTCCTACTGTCCTCAGTTGCCTTCCTCAGTATGTATGAAGAGACTGGGAGAGAGCAGAAGGATTCCTGAGCATGTCTGCCTCCCAGGCTACGCAGAATGCAGTGGTGATATTGAAGGGCAAAGGAGTGAGAACCCAGAGGACGCCCAAGCGTGGTGATTAGTAGCCAGCCAGGCCCAGCCCTCTGGGGCAGCATGGAAAGCAGCAGACCTACCAGCTGTCTCCTGTGCCCACCTCAGCAGGGAAAAGAAAATCGGACAGAAAGACCAGGGGCAAACAGTGGGCAGAGATCACAGCTACCTGCGTCCAGTCTCATGGGAATCTTGCAAGAATATGTTAGTTTCCTGTGGGTGCGGCAAGGAACACACGTCTGGAGAACATTGCAAGATGATATCCTGGAGGAGCACAGGCCCACGTGGCCCCTGTGGCAAAAGTGCAGGGGAAGAAGTCCCGGCTGGAACAGTGAGAGGCCCGCAGGGCTGCACAGGGTAATTCTGCAGTGGGAGGACTGGGCCAAGCTCTCTCAAACCTCTTCTCACCACGCAGCTTTCTGGTCTTCCAGCCCTGAAGGGTATTGATGGGAGACTGTTGTTAGCCAGGAAATCAACAAGAACAAATGCAAAATGAATCACAACGGTTAGGGAAAGGCTTCCTTTTATGTGACACATTTTCAATCTGTCCCCAACACTGGAGGGTCCACAGCCAGGAAGAGAACAGAAAGAAGGAGGGCTGAGCAGGTCATTCCTTTTGTTCAGCTCAGGCAAGGCCAGCCTGTGTTAGGTGAAGGCGGTAGCTTTGAAGTAGGCATGATATTCAAGTTTTGCACAAAAAAGAATTAATGAATGTGCACTAGGAAGTAAGGGGTGGCTTCTGCCCTGGATAACATTACAGGTCGGAAACAATGCATTGAAGCACAAAGTAGCGGAAAACAAGGTGGTATCCTGGGTACATTTCAGAGTACAGTGTCCACATGGAAGAACTTCTCACATAAAGATTAGGAAATCCAAAGGTGGTCTGGCTCAAACCCCAAATCCTTGTGCATGTCGTTCCTCCTGCTTTCCTGTTAAATTAGACAGAACATTTCTGCCTTTGCTAAGAAGGTAAAACTCACAAGACAATTAGACACTGAGACACTGTATATCATTGAATGTGTGACATCTCTTACATTTACTTATTTCCTTATTGTTGCGTATAAACACTATCACACACTTAACAGCCTAACAAATCATTCACTTATCAGCTCACAGCCCTACAGGTTAGAATCAGCAGGGCCCAGAAGGACCCAATTTTCTGGCTGGTCCTCAGACAGGAAATATCCTCAGTCACAAAAGCATTTTAAACCAGCAAAAACACACTAAATTGCCTTCATACTTTGAGCATTTGACTTTCTCCCCTCCTACCAGGAGAAAACTTTATGCTCAGTATTCACCTGACCCAGTCAGGTATATGGGGCTGATCTCTGTATTTTAAGGTGTGACTGATTTAAGACTTTTACTACATTAATAACCCTTCATGGCAGTAAGCATTTGATTGAGTAACCAGGAAAAAGTAATATTATAGCTGAAGCAGGGAAGGGCATCTTTACAATTCTGCCAACTACAATGAATAAGCTCTAATTTTCTAAGTTATTATGCCATAAAATTGACCATCCATAAATAAACTTTTCATGGGTGAATTAAATAAATGATAAATGTAGATGAAACAGGAAATATTATTCCACCAACATTGAAACTATTAATTTATATAACTAAGTGTTAACTTGATGTTAATTGACCTGTAATTATACAATGACCCATGATTAGACACGTAAACACCAGTGTATGGGGAAAGTGATCAAGATAATTCAGAAATTCAGGTATGATTACAAGTCTTTTCATTACTTAAAAATATAAAGTTTTGAAGTAGATTTCCAAGTTGTGCTTGTTCTTAAAGAAAACATCTCAAAATTGCCCAAGAGTGTGACTTACACAGAACTGTATCCCAATAAATGACATACACTTATACAGTACTTTCACAGAAAATTTTCATTGAAAACAACATCAGGGGAGTTAATTTGAGAGTAACACCCCACAGTAAAGTACATCTTTGAAATTAAGGCCAGATAAAGGTTTTTATTTGGAGGTAATTTTCAATGATCATGTGTGCTTTTGTGTAAAGCATTTTAAAGCTTAAAAATGCTTTGTATACATTATTGTTTTGTTGTTGCTCTAACAAAAATTATTTCATACTCCTTAGCTTCTGTAGCACTCTATTAGCGAACTGTGCTTCATGAATATGCTCATGCCTTGACTTTACCCCAAAACACAGTGAGAGACTTAGAATTTCATACTTGATTCCCTCCCAAATGCCTACATAGTAGGTATATCTGAACTAAACCGCAGCAAGAGAGTATCTACTTCACAATCATGGTGGGCCAATGAGACTTACTGTTTTTAATTTTCCTGTTCATTTTTCTTCTAATGATTTTAGCAGTGATTCAGAGTTGCTTTGCCCAATCAGCACTATTGCAAACAGAATACAGGATAGCAACTTTGTTCCTACTGCTGCCCAGGTTGCCTCTCAGCTATCAAAGTGCAGAATCTAAAACGACCTTGAGGGCCTGGTAGGACCAACAGCCCCCAAAAGCAGAACCTAAGGAAAGAGAATGGGCCCTTGCAGGCCTGAATTTGAAGACAGGCACACAATTACCAGTTACAACGTGAGACAGAATAGTTGAGACCCCAGGAATTCCCAATTGCAAGTATCACCATTTTCCATTAGGCCTGGAGCACGGAATTTCTAGGTACAAGTCAGCCTTCTATCTCCCCTTTCATAATATTTTAAATGCATTTTCTGCTAGCCATTGAAGGGACCAGTCCAATAGACCATGTCTCTTTGTTGCTGAACCTGCAATAAAGGTTCTCCTTTTCACACAAGCTGAAGCCACGGCAGTGGCCTCTCTGCTCCTCACATGCCAGGCTCTTGCGCTGCCTCACTGCTAGCGAATGTGTGTTTGCCTGAGGCTTCTCTGTTTTTTTTTCTTCAGATTCATCTTTTCTCCTGGACTTGAATCTTCAGCAGAGGCCTGTGTGGGATGTGACAGTCTACTCATTTTGCTACAATTTGTCACATCGACAAAAGCTTTTTTATACCATTTAATTTTCTCTCGTGGCCCTGAAGATTTGCACCTTTAGGTTTCTGACATGCAGAATCTCAGGAAGGTGATCACATGCTTGTGTGAGAATTCTTACTAAAAGGATGTTTATTAAAAGAACAAGAGACAGATACCTTGGAGGCCAACAGCCACAACAGTAGCCCCACTGCTGTGGGCGACACCAACATCTAAGACTCCCCTTTATAATGTGCAATGATCTTTAGCAGACTGAAGCATAGGACCCGAATGTGCAAAGAAAAATTGTTATCATCAACAATGCCAATGTATAATAATTGTAAAATAAGAAAGGAAGTGACTGGGAGAATTAAGCTGATGGCCCACACTGTGGAGGTTAAAGAGTCTGTGTCTGGAATCATGAGTGAGGGGACCTCAGTTGCAATTTGGGGGTTCCACAAATTTTATAAAGATGTGACTGTTTGTAAGGAGAGAAGAGTAGTGATGATATTTCAAGAACGAACTTTGTGTTCTCTTAATAAAACGGAACTGTTTTTACATGGTAAAGAAGAAAAGGTCTATTTAAATAATAAACAACGTTACTTCTCTCCATGCCCACCAGTGCACTAACAAACAGAAGAACAACTTCTGGCAGGTTGTAAGAGCCCTTCTCACATTAGACATCAGCACCATGGAGGGGGCAGGCACTTCCTAAAACTATCTTCAATGTTTGAGACACTAGAGCCTTTGTACTGTTAACCAATATAGAATTTAGAGCTAGCAGTATGCTATGCTTAGGATGCGAAGTGAAAGGATTTCACCATGGGCACGAGCGGTAAGTCCCACAGGTGTGCAGATAAAGGACCGCATGATCTTTCAATGTGAATTGTTCTGAATATGCTGGAGCACCCTATTCTGATCAACTGGAGTGTCCTTTCATCGACCCTCAGTGTTTGAAATACATACACTCTTAACTATTCTAAAAAAGTGAAGGGATGGATGTAGGTGGGAGGACACAGAAGACTTTTGTTCATTCCTTGTATTTCTTTTTAACAAAAAAAGAGATTCATTGTAAAATGGGAATTACCTAAGACAATCTCTTCTTTTGTAAACAAAACAATGCATTTCCTGTGGTCATGCTTATCTCTATTGGTAAGAAAATATTAGGAAGGTAACTTCTCAAAACCAGAAGAGAGTGAGTGACGTCAGCACATGCATGTCCATCTGTGACTCAGGTTGAAATTAGCTGGAATGTGGAGGTGAAGGACTGCCTTGCTCAGCCTGTGGAAGCAGTAGCATTTGATGGAAAGAATAAATGAAAAATTCTGAAGAACTTCTTATATTCGGGTCCAAATAATGCTAACTGCTATGAGTCAACTGATGACCTCTTAAAACTGCCTACTTTATAATGCCCAGATCCTGTGAGTGCGTTACTGCCCCTGATAAAAGGGGTTTCACAAATGTGTTTAACCATAGGATCATGAAAAGGGAGAATGTTGTGGACTATCAGGAACTAATATAATCACCAGGTTCTTTCAGTGGGAGACAGGAGACTCGAGTTTTGTGATAGCAGATCGTGCGTCAAAGGGGAGACTATGAGCCAGGCTCTAAGGAGGAGGGAACCTTGAGAGGGAATTATCATCTCAGGGTCTCCAGAGAAGCACAGTTTAGGGTATACCTTGCTTTTGGCTTTCACCTCCACAGAGAGAAGAGGACAGACTTGTTCCCTTTCCAGTCACTAAGCCTAGGGGAGTGTGTTGCAGCAGAAATAGGAAACAAATACATTACTCTAGATATTTTTATGCCCGTAAAACTGTGTGTTTTTGATAGTGGTGAATATTTCAGAAATTAAAGCACTGGGTAATAAAAAGATCCTTTCTCAAGAAGCACTTTCTGTGCTTGGAAACTCAAATAACAAAGTTGAAATAATCATAAATAAATGTAGTAATAGCCATCATTTATCAAACATGCTGCAATGTCTCTGGCACTCTGCTAATCTCTTCAATTGCATTAACACGTTTAATTGAATTCTCACACAAACCTATGAGTTAAATGCTAATATCCATTCTATGCAGATAAGAAGATGAGGTCTAGAGATGGAATTAAGGAAGGTTTTTAAATGGTGGTGGTGTGTGTCCATCACCCTGACAGGGGCTTGGAGAAATAAGGAGGAAGAAGCTTTTTGAGAAATAATGTATTTCAAAAATGTATTCTTGAAATAAAAATATAATGCATCAATCTTTTGATGCATTTGTTTGCCACTTAAGAAAAAAGACGGGACTATATTCTCTACCAACTGTAGAGTATCCTCAGTGATAGCTTTAAATATCTCACTGCAGAGGTCACTTTTAAAATATTATTGACATTAGAAACCAGTCCATTAGATAATTCTTATCGTTGTGCCACTGTGAATTTGTCAGGAAGGGCAATTTTATGGCATATTGATATTCTCTTATACTCACTTCACAACTGTGTTTAGAATACCTCAAGATAGTATTTTGCACATATGTCTGCATTATATTGCAATGGCAGCTGATTTTTACACAGCATTTCCAAATTCTGGCTTGCATGTTATTGCTTCAGTCTTTCTATAACATTTTCTTCCAGATAATTCTTCTGTGATATCAAGCAATATGGTTCATTTTCAACGTGCTCAGAGGCTCCCAGTAAGGGGAGAGAGAAAGGGTGGTTATTCTGCCCAGCACCACCATACAACTGTGTATTTATCTCTTGGCTTTGATCAGAAGCAGTGCTTGGCTTTAAACAAACAACCCTTCATATGAGGCTTTATAACGATGGCTGTTACATTACGTGGCATCTAATATTATTGTTGGACATTGTTTTCATGGCTAACTAGCGATCATTCGAGCTTGGCACTTTACTCTTATTAATAATCTTTTGCAGTATATAGTATTACTTTTTTCTTTTGCTTTTCTTTTATTTTAAGAATAAAGGAAGAAAACTTATTAACGGACATCCATTTACAAAATAGTGTAAGAACAATACAAACAATACAGAGTTACAGACAAAGTGGTAGGAATTTAACAATGGTTGTTGTATTACTATTGATATCTTCAAAGTGGTTTCTCAGGAAAACAAATAGAGACATGCAAGACTGATCAAACCAGTAATCATTAACAGTTACTTTCAGTGAGGCAATAGAAGACAGTAGTACAACTGTTAGCTACCCTGTATATACATACATACATAATTTCCCCTTCTTTCCCTTCTCTTTTCCCACACCCTAGTTGCCCCTTAATTTTGAGCATTTTCCTTTCATTTCACAATGTCTCTCATATCTCCCAGTTTTTATTCACTCTTTCAGGGTCTTACACTAGTGAGACAATAATTTGCTTACACATGGAGGTCTTGTTTATTTCACTTACGAGTATGGTCTCTAGTTGTGACCATTTACCTATAAAGCCTCGAGTTTATCTTTATAGCTGAGTAATAGTCCATTATATAAAAGTACCACAAGTTTTTTATTGAATTCTCAGTGGATGGACATTTGGGTTGCTTCCGCAATTTAGCAATTACAAGTTGTGCCACTATGAACATGGGTGCACATATATCACTGTGATAGGATGTTTTCAGGTCTTTTGGGAATAGCTGGGTTGAATGAGACCTCTAGGTCTAGTTTGCCGAGGAATCTCCAAACTGATTTCCGCAGTGGTTTCACCAGTCTGCATTCCCACCAGCAGTGGAGAAGAGTTTCTGTTTCTCCACAGCCAGTAGGTAGTATTTCTAAAGAGCATCAGCTCCATGTCATAATACTTCTTGCTAATTTTCAGAAAGAAAAGAAGCAGTGCTTGTGAGATCATTGTTCAATCGCTCGGTGCTATCTCCTGATCAGGAAGGACCTTGAAGATATAGTCAATGGTTTGTTCTTTAGATTTATCCTTTTTTCTGGAGTCCACCACTTTACCTTGAAAACTCAGTTTAGTTAAAAGAATTTAGTACGTTGATAGGAATAGAGACTTTAAAAACACATTGATTCTAGCCATGAGCTGTCTTCTTGGGCATTTTCACACTGTAAGTTTTAATCAAAGACATGGGCAACTCTTTCATAGGAACATGTTTTGGACATTAACTTTGTCATTCTTCTTATTTCTTGCTAACTGGGGGGAACTTCTTTCTGTCATCCCATTAAGCCAGAATTTATGCTATTTAGGGTTTTGTCTCCACCTTTTCTTTATTCCCTCCTTTCTTTGATTTTTTTATTACTTTTTTGTCCTAGTTTCTTTCTTTTTTCCTTCTGTAATAGTCTATATTAGTCGCCTGCTTTACAAAATTGACTTTAAATATTTTTCCAAATACCATGAGCCAAGGACCCATTTCTACAGTTTTCAGATATAACATACTGTCTCCACAGCCAGGATCCCAGCCATCACTGCAGCATGGCGACGGCTCCTTTCGTTTGTAGAATGTCTTTCTTATATCAGACCAGGCTACTTGCATGCCCCATAATTCCCATACAACCATCCTTATTAGCTTCATGTTAATTTCTAATTAGTATATTACTTAGACACTATGGTAAAAGGCAGTCAAAATGTATTCTTCAGAGCTACAATGGAGTGGAATGTAACCATACAACATCACACAACCACGAAATAAAAAGGGTGATGCGGACAGCTGTGGTGGATTGACAACTGTTGGTCACCTTATAGCCCCAGATGAGCTGAGTAAGCGCGGTACTGTGTGCGGGAGGCCCAGCTGGGACTGTTGCCAACAGCATAAGAGGCAGAACTGGGGAAGAAGTCAGGCTGTTGGGAGCTGAGAAGCTGTCGGGAGCTGGTAAAAACTATAAGGAGCTCTTGTTACTTTGGAGGAGCTCATCATGCTGGCTCTCCTGATGAACTTGTCTGTTTTCACCTTCCGAGGAGCTCAGGACCTTATTGACACTGAGAATGGCTTTGGGGGAGCTCTGGTCCTCACTCAGAGCATCTCTTCCTGGTTCCAGAGGAGAAGAAGGTGCACAGCTCAGTCTCCTGGAGAAGTTTGCTGCGTTGGCTTCTCAATGGGAACTCAGTTTTCCTGGTCAATGGGGGGAGCTCAGGACCTCTCTGTTGCTGAGGGTGGCTGTGCTACCCTTTCAGGGTAGCTGTGGTTCTTACTTTTCCCATCGCTTCCTAGATCCAGGGAAGATCCCTCAGCCTGCTAGCACAGATCCTTTATCCTGCTGGCACAGACTTTCCAGCTTCCACCACTGACCTTTGGGTCTTCCCAGCATACAGTCATGAAACAGGCCTGCACGAGGTATTGTTCTGGGCTCTAGGCCTCCAGTTGGACTTGTGGGAGGCACTGTTATGAGCTCGAGGTCTTCAGCTGGACACATGAAGGACATTTCCGTGTGATCCAGGCCCTCAGCTGGATTCTCTGGTCTTTATTGTGTGGACAGATTTCCTGTACTCTCTTGCATATGATTCTTTGGTTGACTATCATAAATAATCATATAAAATATGTGTCCTATATTGTATTGATTCTGCTTGCAAAACTCCCCAAACCAACACAACAGAGAGACAAAATATAGGTATGGTGGAGTAGAAAATTATGCATTGTGGTAGTGAAGGTCATGGTTGCACCACCAAACAAGATCCAGATTTCCTGTATCAAGACTTCTCATTATGTGGAAAAATAAGTGATATTTTAAGTCACTGGAGTTCACTTGCTACTTCATAGAGTTTTTAAAACGCTAACTAAAGGAAAAGAGACAGAGGCAGACAGCAAGCATCTTTCTTCATTTACATCTCCAGCAATGGATTCTGGGACACACGTTATAAGGCACACCAAAATCTTTACAATGGTAAAACTTAAATTATTCCCTCAGGTCCAAATAAACAATACAACTTGGTTTTACTTCTCGTGTTTAATGAACCTGAAAATATCTCTTGACTCATTTCAGAGACACAGAGATGTCTATATGCGGTTCTCTGCAGTTCTTATAAAGTGTCAACCACAAGGGATAGTCTTGCTTTAAGGACACAAGCTGCTTTAGCAAATGTCAAAGCTTTTGAACAGTGAGCTTAGAACTTGGAATATAAGGTTAAATGAAATAATCTAAGCATAGAAAGACATATACCAAAGGATTTCATGAACATGTGGGATCTAAAAAGGCTGTTTTCGTAGGAGCTGAGAACACAGCAAAGGTGACCAGTGGTTAGGAGGGGTAGGAAGAAGTGCGGGAGTGGTTGGCTGAGAGGTAGAGTGTTACAGGTGTAGAGGATGGGTACATTCTGCCATTGTTGTGTACAGTAGTGTGGACATAACTAACAATAAAGCACTGTGTGTCAAACAAGAAGGGGAGAAGGTTTTGAATGTCCTCAGGACAAGGAGGTGATAAATGACACAGCAGTACTGATGACTGTGACTTGACACTGCACAGTGTGTGCATCTATCACAACATCCCTCCTTATCCAACAAACAACAGTGTGAAAGAAAGAGTTAGTGAATAAGTCATTTCTGAGCCCCACAATGTGGGAGGAAGACCTCAGAATAGAGAAAAGGCAGATAAAGGTGACTGCTAACATCTTAATTCAGTGGTAACAATTCAGCTGAAAGGCTTGGTAGATAAGGATTGTTGAAGAATACCTTTGAAAGTAGAACACAGAATGTTCTTGAGTAATGAAATATATATGTAAAACAAACATTCATAACTAGTCATAAAATCTGTATGTTTTAATTATTGATGGTATATTCAAGAATGAGCTAATACAGCAGTTCTGGGCAATCTCTCCTTCTCTGCAGGGGGGTACTCTTTGCTTGATAATGTGAGCCACTCTAGCCAGTACTGTGTTGCAATTTATCTAAAAAAGCACACTGAGAACCAGGTGTGGTGGTGCACACCTGCAATCCTAGAACTCAGGAGGCTGAGGCAGGAGGATTGTTACAAGTTTGAGGCTAGCCTGGGCTACAAAGTGAGCTCAAGACCAGCCTGAACTGCATAGCAAGATCCTGTATCAAAAAGACAAAAATAAATAAATAAATAAATAAAAGCACATTGAATACTATTGTGTGTGTGTGTAAATGCTTTTACTTGGTAAAATATTTTTACTTAAGCATCCAACATAGCACAAACTACCTAATTACATATATACCACAACTATAATTGAAATGCACAGAGAAATACAACAATTGTAATGGGTACTTACTGAAAATCTGCTCAGTGCAAACCATCATTATCACACAAAGCAAAAATATGCAAAATTAACTCCCAATAGTGACTATTGCCTGCCTCTTTGATAACAGAACCTCCAGACTAGAACAGGGCCCAGACTGTCCTAGAAGAAAGGTTATATTTTTCAGTGAGCTTGCAGACACTGGATAAAATCCCACCCAATATGTAGTTCATGTGCCTACTGTGATGGTCACACACACACACACACACACACACACACACACACACACACATCTAGTGAAGCATTTGGGGCAAATCAGGGTGATTTATGAGCAGGTCCCAGCATTCCCCGGGAGGGTGTGGGAGAGAGAATGCCTTGGCAATGGAATGCACATAGCTAGGGCATGTGGCTGGCTTGTATCACCTGAACTCACCACTAGACCTAAGGCAAGGGGTGCTGAGGCCTCTCCCCAGCTTGGAGAGGGGGAGTAAAGGTAGCAAAAGGGTGTGGCTTCAAGTCCAGCAGTAAACAAAACAGGGAGTCTGACTCATTAGTACATTGCTCAAGTGAGTACCATAGTTCTGGCCAATGGGAAGTATGCACATTGTATTTTCAGCTTCTTGGAAATACCTTTCAGAGACTAAGAGTCCCTTAAGCATCACGATCCCCTTCATTTCTGCCTGGAATGGATTGGAGACTTATCAGTTAGAATAAGAGTCGAATGAGCACACAGAAAAGAGAGGCAGACAAGTAAGGGAAAGAAACAGCACGAAGGAGACAGCAGGGCCATCTACAAAAGATACTGGAAGAGAAGAGAGCTGAGAGACTGTTTCTGAGTCTGGCAACTTGTGCTTTCATAGAAGGTAGTGAGAGCAGAGTTTTGTAGGGAGGCAGGTGTTACAGACAGGAGAGACTGGTGATAGGGTAGCTCCTCAGGCTGAGATGATACGACAAAAGCCAAAGTATTAGGGCACCGAAAGTGTTGGTTCTGTTTTCTCCGTGAGTCCTGGGTGCACTGGCGGAAGGCAGGCAATCTCAGATATGCAGAGCCCTCCATCCCCCTGGTGTCACAGGGGCTGGCTCGTCTTCACTTTATTACTAGTAGCAGCAGAGCAGATGAGAACTTGGGTGGAAGATTATTCAGAGAAATAACAGATTTAAGAAAACCATCCAACAATATATACTCACAATAATTTACTGAGAGGTGTGAGAAAGCAAAGTATGATTGTCCCAATTAATACCACGCAGTGTTAAGAACTGCACCTCAACCCTACTAAAATGCATACAAAGCCCTGACCCATGGAGGGAATTGTATCTATCCATGCATCCTGGAAAGTTTTCCTTGACTCACTGGAACCAGGTTTTCCTTTCAATATTAGCTGATCAGGCTATACTGGAGAAAGGTACATGACAGGGCCCATGTAGGAACTAGCTACCAAGTGAAGATGAAGCTCAGAGGAAATGTGTAGGCAGAAGCTTGAAGTTAAGGACATAGAGATTGGGAAGGAGTGAGGGAGTAATGAAACCAAGGGAAATTATTCAAATATTAGACCGCAGGTCATTACTAAGAAATAGTTCTGAAATCTTTGGCCCATGGGGAAAGAGAAGCGAAGATAGAGTATTGCATGCTTGGGTGGGTAGGGCCCATCACGGGACGATAGAAGCATTATCATATAACATCTCATCCAAGATTACCAGCAAGGTTAACTTGGAAATTAAACCATGTTCATATTCTCGTGGTAGTACGACATTTTCTATGTTGTACAGTTCTGTCTTTCCATTCCTAGTGCCTTTTCTTCTCTTTGGCATATTTATCTTTGAGTAGAAATTTTCTGGTTTAGTCTACCAAGTTGCCTGATGAGCTTTTGAGCTCTCATTCTGGTACTTTCTATCAGATGCACAAATACCTTGGAGATGGAGGTTGTTTTCCTGCAATTTGCATTTCCTAAATAATTAAAATCTATAGATATAATGGCTACTTGAATATTGGAGGGAGTTAAATTAACAAATGACCAACAAGGTCAAATGCTGCCAAGGTGGCTGAAGTCTTGGGAAAGACTGGTTCACTCAATACACCTTGAGTTCTGTCCATGGTTCTGAAGTCATTGCTGTGCAAGATTCAGTTTTTGTTTTCTAGGAGCTTAGAGAAAGATGACAAGACAAACGAGATTAAAGTATGCCTAGTGCTCAGTGAGGGGCATCATGGGAGACCATGGGGGAAGGAAGGGGTTTTACCTAACCTGTTGAGTCTAGTGATAGCAGGTCTCTGCTTTAGCTTCACACCACTGCTATAACAAATTATCACTATCTTAGTGCTTAAAACAACACAAGCTTATTACGTTACAGTTCTCCATTTCAGAAGATTCTCAGCAGCAATAATGAGCTAAAGTCACAGTATGAGCATAGCTGCATTCCTTTCTTGGTGCCTAAGGGAGAATCTGTTCCTTCCTTTGCAATTTCTAGAAGGCATCTGCATTCCTAGGCTGGTAGGCTCCCAGTTCCTGTCAGCAACATGGTACTGACTTTTCTCCTCACTGTGGCCCTTTTTGATGTTTCTGTGTAAGGTCCTCCACTCTGAGGGACAAAAATTAAATTAGTCTTTTTCAGACAGTGTAGGATAATCCCACTACCCCAAAGTTTCCAACTTTAATCATACCTGACAAGAACTTTTCACTGTATAAGGCAATATCTTAGCAGGTCCTGACGAGCAGAAACTTGTGAGAAGTCATCATTCTGCCTTCCAGAGTCACTGTGATATCTAAACTATCAGTTTTACTTCCGGTGATGCATAAGGAATAAAGAGCAACGTCAATGAGATTAGTACTTTTCAAAGAAAACAGAATAGTGAACTCAGGTACTGCTGTGACAGGGTAGTGTTTTGGTTTCAATTTAATATTTATATAACAAAGAGAAAGATGCTAATATATTTCCTAATTCATATCTTTATGTGTCACCTTCTATTTTGGGTTTCACCTTAGTAAAATGGAAATTCATTGAATATTATAGTGTCAATTTAGACATGCATCAAGACAACCGAGTCTTAGATTTTTGAAACTTTATAAGTGCTTTTATTTCTTTTTGATGGTTTGAGTAGATTAAATTATATAAAACAATATATGCAGCTTTACTGAACAATATAATAGCGGCAGGATTACAAGTTCTATATTAACACTTTTTCAAGATTTCTGAAATTCTTATGGTATTTGCATATTAGTTTTGCTATATCATACTTTCAAGAGAAAATCTAACTAAATTAAACCTCAATATTTAGTTTACAATATCTAAGAGAATATAATTAAATTTTTAAATATAGTCAAGTAGTAGAGGCATTTTCTCTAAAATCTATAAGAATTTAAATGCAACAAAAGTGATTGATTTTACATTCATAAAAATGATTATCTTTTAAGATTGTTACTAGCTTAAGTAACAAGGTTCATAAAGTGAGTTAAAAGGCTGAATATGAACCAAAATTTTAAAAATATTACCTTAACGAGTTTATTACAAGTTGAAATGTATATTTAATTGTAAATATTCCTATTCAAGCAAAACAAGCCCACACCTATTATTAAAATATTATTAGAGGGAATGACCATATACCAAAAAATACGTAAAAGAATATTTATCACAGCCTATTTGTTATATTAACTAAATTTTAAAAGGCTAAATTACCTTGACAAACTAAGGTCTACCTATAACGTGGATGACTTAACACTGATGAATATTAATTAGTTAAATGAAAAAATACCTTTAAAGAGATCTCTTGATTTTTTTAAATAAAATGGCACAGATATGGGCCCAAAGAGGAAATAAAACTAGAGATATTATTTTCTTCACTGTGATCCCGTGGGATTGGCACAGATTGCTGGTTTTCCTTAAAAGCCTTCTCACATTCTGATGAAAGATTTATATGATCTGAAGAGAAACCAGAGGATCTCTCATATTCTAATGAAAGTGGGAGAAGGAGTGCATTCATTCTGTGGGCAGCTACACGCGGTGCAGCTGCAGCTGCAGCCCCTGGGAACTTCCTGAAGAGAGCCTGCTGTTCTTGTGCATTTTGACGCGTCCACCTCACTTCCAGGCACCTAGAAGGTTGCCACCTGGATGCTGGAGCCCAGTGCAAGAGCAGAAGCGTTTGTGGCTGAACAGCAAGAGCAAAGGCGGGGGGTGAACGTTAGCACAGCACGAGACTGAACAAACTCTCATCTGTGTACTCAGAAGGGATGGTCCCGCTGGGCCTTGCTATCGATTTGAGCCCAAATGTCCCAGGAGGTCTCTGTGTTAAGGGCGTGCCCACCAGAGGAGCCAGTGCGGAATGTTGGACCTCCTAGAAGTTTGGGGAGCCCCTCTGCCGCTTCCTCTCTTGCTGGTTCTTGGGGTGAGCCGTTTTACTCTTCCTCGTTCCCTCCCGAGATGTTTGGCCTCCCCAGAACTGCAGGGGGTGATCAGCTGTGGAAGGAACCTCCAAAACATTAAGCCAACCTAAGCCTTTTATCTTTATATGTTAATGATTGCAAACATTTTGCTATAGCACTGGAAAGGTCGCCGACATGGATGTTATCCTTCATATAATGAAAAGACAATTTTAAAATTTTCAGTGATATCTTGTATATTTGAAAAATTGCTTTCAATCATCATTTATCAACATTTATACAGTATAAATAATAATGCATAATATATAACATTTTCAAAAACCTAAAGTTCAATATAATATTTTTTATCTAACATTTGAGCTCCTAACTTGTGAAAAACAGAAGTAAAATTTTCCTCAAATTGCTAGCACAATACTTTATAATAACAATTTGTTACCACTGCCTACTGGATTGTTTAATGTGAATATCCTCAGCAGTAAGCACTAGTTTTAGTGAATGGTATTCATTTTAAGAATTAAACCGTTAAACAATTCACAGTAAGTCAAATATAACATATACAAAAATCGCTTTACTAGAAAATGAAAATATTATTTTTGCTGTATTTTAAGAGAACAATTTTTAAAAATTAAATAGCTTTGAAACATTTTAATATATATCCACTGACGTTAATATAAAACGAATTAAATACATTTAAATTTTGTTGACAGCAAATAGTTTTGCTTCTCAAAAGTAAATTATGATTAGATTTAGCTCTCAATAGATATCACTTTACAATTTTAAACTGTAGGTTTAGTTATTTTACATTAGCTGTTTTTAAAATTAATTGTCATAAACATTTAAACAAGGACACCTGGAGTAAGTATTCCCTCAGCCTAAGTGGGTGGTTCTGTCTGGCGATTTCCACTGAAAAGCACTTTTTTAGTGAACACTTACTAAGTGCTCACTATGAGACACCTCTGAGGTCAGGCTTACACTAGAGGGAGCAAGATGATAGTTTCTATTATTTAAGTAATCAGATATTCAGAAGGGAGCTATTAGTAAACTTACGTTAGGGAGGGGAGGGGAATAGGAAAATTGTGGAATCAAGATATATCATGTACAGGTACAAATTCTCCATGATGAATGTGATCATTATGTATATTTACATTGTGCCAATAAACTTAATTTTACAGAGTTTATATTAGACACCTTCTGTATGCTAGATCATTGGAAACCTAACATTTTATGATTGGAAGAAATGAACAAAATTAGCCAAGCATTGTGTTCAAGTCAATATACAATCAATCTTCTGAGAAGTCAATCAGTTCATATTCTTTATTTAAACCTGAATATTTCAGGTAATATTTACTTCAAAATACTAAATAAATGAATTTTATTCTATTTTTTGTAGAAATAGATAATATTGAAGGAAAGGAACTTTATGAATATGAGAAATATTTTCTTCTAATTTCAAGATCTAGAAAAATTGTATAATTCTTAACATTTAAGTTGAAATTGTTGGAAGTTATTTTTAATGAAAAGTATTAATTCCATTTTATAAAATATCTGGCATACAACTGAAAGGATATTGGCATTTTTAAATAACTCACATCCTTGCAAATATTTTAATTAAAGAAGAAGTAACAGTCTGCTTTGATTTTTGTGTTGAAAATAAATGAGGGGGCTGGGGATATAGCTCAGTGGAATAAGCGCCTGCCTAGCAAGCGCAGGGTCCTGAGTTCGATCTCCAGTACCACAAAAAAAAAAAAAAAGAAAACAAATGAGGTTTGTAAAATGTTGGTGATATTTTCAAAGCATCTACTTACTATCTGTGGATGGTTTGGTGAGCATAGCAATAGGTATGTTGCCTGCTACTGACCAGCCATCAAATTGTCTCCAAATTCTTTGTGATGATGCCATCTGCTCTCTTCCTCAAAGGTCTTGGCAGTGATCAACTTCACTGACGATTACAATATGTAATATAACAACTACTGTTAATTCTATTCATTCTATTTTGAAACCCTGTATCATTTATTTTTGTTTTTGCTTTGTTTTGCTTTTATCTATATTGTTTTATTTTTTATTTTTTATTACTCTCCTTAAAACAAAAAAATCTTGCTAGTAAGATGCACTTCTGCTTTTTGCTTTACCTATACAAGTTGTACATACAAGGTGAGATCTAAGGTATGATAAATGTTTACATTATAAAAATGACCACAGTAAAAGGCACATTGTCCTTAATCCCCGTAAATGCACTCCCTTTTGGTTTTGACTTAACCCATAGGCCTTACAACTTTCTAAAGCAGTTCTGGAAGTTCTCTTTGGTCAGTGTCTTTCATTGTGCGGACATGGCTACCTCCATGTTTGGAAACCGGCAAAGCATTTCTATCTTTCATGTCCCTGGACATTTTTATTTGGGGAAGAGCCAGAAGTCATATTTTCCCATGTTTGGTGAGTAGGTTGGGGGTCGGCCATTGTGGAGATTTTATGATTCTGCTTTCCCATTGGATGGCCATCAGCAGCACAATTCATGGTGCACCCAGGTGCTGATCACAACTTGCTCCCCGGATGGAGGGCTTGCAGAACTACTTCTGGAGGGGCAAGTATGACTAGGAAAGTGCGTTAGAAGGGGAGGGCAGTACTGTGAGGGGTGTTGATGTGTCCTTTACTGTAGTAATTTTTAAAAATTTTGAGCATTCACCCTATATTTTCACTATCTCCCTTATTTAGTACTGACTGGTGTCTGGGTGTGTATGTGCATCAGTCTTTGGTAAAGGCAATGAGCTTCCAATTATCACCAAGGAATTTGAGTGTCATAAACAACATCCATTTGAAAATTTAAAAACCCACAGCATTCCTGTAGGTGGGACCATGTACTATACAACAAAATGTTTCCACGGTACAAAATAATTATTTTGAATTACAAAAAAATAGTTCAAGCAGTTAAAGAACGGAGCTGGAAAAGACAATTTTTAAATGAACTTTCATCTTGAATTTTTATTTATTTTAATTGACAACTAAAATTGTGCTTATGTAGTGCAACATGTTTCGATCTATGTATGTGGGGTAGAATGGCTTTACCACATGAGTCAACATATTCTTATACAGCTTCTTTGTTGAGAACACTTAAAATCTTTATGTTATTAATTTTCAAATGTATGATAAATTATTAACTCTACTTACTATTATGCACAATGGATGTTTTGAGTATTTTAGAAAATGTATATGAGGTACACACTTAAATACATACACGCATACATACACACACAAAACACTTTTGCACACAGTCAAGGAAAAACTTTTGTTATTTACACAGACTTTTTAGTTTCTTCTATAACAATTCTTCTAAGATAACGATTCCTTCTAACCATTTTCTAGGTGGCCCCTGGTAGAAAAAAGCTGAAAGTGAATAAAGCAATGCACAAAGAAGCAATCGTTCCTAGATTCTAATTTTTGAATTTGAGCCTTGAATCTTAGCAGTTCAGAGAAAAAAGAAAGGAGAAACCAGCAAAATCATGCACAGTTCCTTCCCGTCTCAACCACTGGGTCAGGCTGACTGGGGCGAGGAAAGAAAGAGCAGACAGAAGGGCACAGCAGATTCTTAGCAGAAGCGGCGCCCTGAGCCTGGCTCCTTCCTGACGCCGGAACACAGCCCCGCAGGCTGAGACAGCCGAAGCCGGGACTCAGCCCCCGCTGCCCTCTGTGGCTCCTGTGAGCCCCTTTGAGCCCAGACATGCCTCCCTGGAAGGATCGCAGTGTGAAGCACGAGGATGACCTCAGCACGGCTCTCCAGAGAGAAGATGCCAGTCGTAGGCACTGTCCAGAATGGACACTCAGGGAAGAGTGTGCTCTCTCCCTGAGGTCAGGTGTGAGAGCCACATTGAGCGGATATTAGTTTCTGAGCAAGTGAATATTGTATTAGCACAGGACACAGATTCTGCAGACCCTATTTTCCTGTGAATCCAGGACTCCCCTAGCTACTAGCTGTGTGCTCTTAATTCAGTCATACATAACATGCTGTTTTCTCAGCAATAGGCTTAAGAATGTGAAGAATTTCACATAATTGTAATTGAACATAGATATTAAAATAGTACATTCAATGCATTACTGAAAATTTACAACTTTTCATAATAGCAACCTTGAGAACTACAAGGGTGTCATTATTTGAGGAATTAATCTCTGGTTACAAAAGCCACCAATATTTGAACATTTAGATCGCTTTCTTCTGTGTTTCATAGGATAAAACGTGTGCATCAGAGATTGGAACAAGTAAATAGAGAGCTTGTGTGTGTACCTGAGCGTGACATCACAAACAAGAGCTGTATATCCGGTATGGTGCCTGGTTTTTCTAACCAATGGTGCACTGAACAGTAAGCAGCAACACCATGAACACTCGTGGCCCCTGAACTGCATGCCTGGGCTGCAGACCTGTGGGACTCAGCCTCTTCTCTGTGGTTTGGAATGGCCTGAAGTGCAAGACAAACACAGGGCCTGGAGCAGCACTGCTTGATTAACAGCACACAGCCCTTTGAAGTGGTCATGTGAACTTTCATCTGTAATATTGCTTGCAGCAGCAGACGATGGGATCTCCTGCGATGAGCACTGTAATTCAAATCTGTACATTTAATGTGTGATAGATAACACTGCTTGTCATTTAATACTGAATCCCCTGATCCTGATGGTAATGAATAGTCTGTACCTTCCTTTGGTGAACAGTTGCCTCACCCCAAAGTTCAAAACCATAAATGGACACCTTTAGTAAAAGATTTTCAGGTAAAGCTCAGGATCACACAGATTGGATCAGATCAGCAATTGCCTCGGGCTATCTGCTATGTGATTTCTGTTTTCCACATTTGTTCCTGCATTGTTGCTGTCTGACATTTGTTACTATTTCATGAGTTTGATTGTAAGTGCTGCGGATCACATCAGCAGCTTAGAAGAGAGTGTGGCATCCTTAAAATGGATTAAAATGACTATCCTTAGAATGACTCTCAATCCATTTTCAAGTCTCCTATTATTTTTCTTGTGCAGTACTTTAACATAGTTTGCTACAAATACTTCAACAGTGAAAAATGATGAATGTGATCTCTAAGAATTTTTCAGATTTCTGGAGGAACTGATTCACCAATCTTTATTTTGCAAGGTCATAATCTGTTCTCCTGGACTCCACAGGATCACTTCATCCTGAGTCTTAATGGCATCATCTTGGTTTCCTTCCTCTCTCTGGCTGCTCTCTAGAAGAGGATCAAACAGGTAACTTTAAATTGTTGTGTCTGCATGCACTCACTCATGGAGTGAGCCTGTTCCTAGTAGTTATAAGATACACTGCTGAGAACACCTTTGAGTAATTTTGACTAGATCTTAGAGGAATTTATTGTGAGACTGTAGCATTATAAATGAAAATAAATGATTTACTGTTTCCTACCTTTTGAACTGACGAGAGGACCAAGACATGGATGGGTAAGAGGACAGGACAGAAAAGGGATATTTTAAAATAGAATTAAGATGTGTTATGTACATGTACCACATATACACTACCACATAGTATTACAAATACTGATGAAAAGAAATACATAATAAATAACTCTTTGTTAAAAAATAAAATTTAAAACTTTTGAATTTGTAGTCCATAAAATAAATAGATAAATAAATAAAGAGAAGGCAGAGACAACTTTCTTTACTGCAGATAGCTCCTATTCTATTTGAAAATTATTTCACGGATAAATATGGCTACTGTTGCTCTTTGAAGCACCCTCTTTTCAAGGGCTAAAGCAAAGATGAGTTAATTGTAGAAGACAGTGCTGCGAAAATAAGTGAAGAGAAACTATGTTCATGGATAGGAAGGCTCAATACTGTTCAATGCTGTCTCTTCCCATGTTCACTTACTGATTCAAGGCAATCTCAGAATCATAGGAAGTTCCTCTGTGGAAATCGATAAACTCATGCTAGTGCTTCTCTGAAAAGGCAAAGGAGCTAGCATAGCCTATAATAATTACAGAGAGGAGGAAGATCTGGGTAACATCTCCATGCAAAGGAATCCTGCAGATTCTCTGCAGAGGGTGATGTTGACTGGTATGTTCAGTGGAAAAGGTAACAGAGGTTGTGGTCTCCAGTGTGGAACCAATGGTTGTGGTTCTATTTCATGGGCAGAAGATAGATCTTTATCCATGTGCCCAAATATAGGTACATAGCTACAATTTCACAAATTGTCTCAACAAGTTTTAAAAGACACCTAGAAACTCAAGGATTGAGAAACCTTCAGTAGACAGAGGAATGTACATGGTATGAGGAATACCATGAAAGCAAGGGGTATAGACAAGAACTCAATGCGGAGTACTAGAAACAGAGCACTTGGTTTCTAATCCCACAGTGATGGTGGTGGTGTTGTACCTCATATATGGCTCCCTTCCTGCTGTAGAAAATGACCTTTCCGGGGCCTGGGAGAAAGTTCAGCGCACAGCACCTGCTTGTCTAGTGCGAGGTAGCGAGCTAGAGTCCCAGAACCGAGAAAAGAAAGACTTTTTCCTATTGGTGAAATGATAAAGAGAACCAGAAACCTTTTTATTTTAAAAATTCTTTCAAAACACCAGAAAAATAGGTGTTAGACCTTAGGAGGAGTGTTGGACATTTGCTGTGTTTCTCTTCTACTGGGAAGTCAAGAGTTGAAAGCCATGCATCCATAGCTACAATACAGTACCCCCAGCTCAAGTGGGTTGGAGAGTCTCTGTTGGGTCCTAGCAGACTGGTGTCCATCAGAGCAATTAGTCCTAATTAGCACATTTATTGTCCAGGCTTGAGGAGATCTGAGAATAAGAGGAACAGAAGGATAATCCCCTTATCTCCACTCATGCTGATCCCTCCAGAAAACAAGATGGACATACACTGTCAAGAATCTGTAAGGTAATTTCACTGTCACAGTCCCACTGGCAGGCGTTAGCTGAGGTCTGCCTCTTGTGACACCTGCCTGTGGCACTCATGAACATGATCCTCATTCTGGAAATTGAAAATGAGATTCCAAAGAAGTGGTAATGTTATTTACATTCATGGCCGAAAGCTCCCGTGGGTTCTAACGCATATTTTTACATTTTAACACACTTGAGACCATTAAGTACTCTTGTATTCCTCGTGAATATAATTGAATGAAATACGTGAGGATTTTCCTTTGTAATATGTTTGTAAAATGTAAGTTTAGTAGCCAGTAAGAATTCTCCCTCTTTTTAGATGCTTCTACTTAGGAAGGTACTCTACTCACCCTGATGTGGGTTAAAGAAATAGCAACTGTATCAATGTTTAACATATTTTATAGAAGAATGTTTTCATTATTCTTATCAAATTATGATGAATACCAGGGCATAAGTATAACTACACAGTACAAATAAACATCACAAAGTGATATTTACAAAATTTAAGTCATCTCATTCATTTATGGATTATGATTCTATTAACTTTATGTTTTAATTGATTTTAATATTTATGTAATATTCTAATACACAAAAGTATATCACTAATGATAAAATAATGCAAAATTTATTTTAATGTTCTCATAATATCATTGTTAAGAAATTGGTCTACATAATGTAAATTGTTGCACTCTTTCGAGATTGAAAATATGGTGACATTATTAAATTTAAAGTGATCACACCCTTGTAGATTGTACTCTAAATAACCTGGCAGAAGTACTCAGAATTCATAAAACTACTTTTAAGTTTACTTTGTCAGTTTGAGCAGTTCTAACAGTCAGACATGTAATGCACATGCAAGCACATACAACTGGGCAAGCAGTGTATATATTAGTAGATATTATATATATTTTATAAATCATGGAATATATTACCTACATAGTACACATAATAATGTGTATGTATATACTGTGCATGCATATAAGTATATAGTATAGATATGTATATAGATACATATTTTTCTACCTAGGTACACAGTTAGGTGTTTACATGCATGTTTGTGTGTATATATAGATCTGGGGTAAAATCTTTAAACTAATGAATGCAATAATATTCCTACTAGTTGCCTAAATGATAACATAAAATGAATGCTATATTATTATTTACCAATGATAAGTAAAAGAATGAATTATCAATAATCTAATAACATAGAATACTTAAATTATAATGTTCAATATTGTACAGTGCAATGAAATCTTGAAATATGCCTGAAGAAAAGGGAATTGATTTCTATTTACTCTTTGTCACCCTATTATTTCTTACCATGAATGTGTATTTCTTTCATAATTATAAAAGAAAGTGTAACAGAAAAATACAAAGACCATGGACTGCTTTGGATTCAATTATGAACAAATTGAGAAAAAATTCTGATGAAACAAATGGTATATTTAAGAAGTAACCTATTAACAAGACAAAAAAAATCACAATTTTAAACAATAATATTTGGTACATTTTCTACATTATCGCATTCATTATATATATAAGGGACTCCAGAATGGAGGTGCTGCCTTGTAAATGTTTTTAAAAAAATGTTCCTCTTTTTTTCTTTTCAAAATATTTAGTGTCTACATTTCATCAGCGAACCAAGTAAATCATGGCTTCTTCAAGTGCAAGGATCGAAACCAATTACCATTAGTG
Organism: Dinomys branickii; assembly: GCA_004027595.1. Taxonomy (NCBI): domain Eukaryota; kingdom Metazoa; phylum Chordata; class Mammalia; order Rodentia; family Dinomyidae; genus Dinomys; species Dinomys branickii. Next base: position 1,036 of record PVLD010020741.1, on the reverse strand, counting down.
ACCATCGGGTGCAGCCGATCCTTTCTGTCCTGTTCCCTGAATCTCAATGATCTCCCAAGTGTGCCCGTGCAATTTAACAGGAAGATCAATACCGCCCAGCAGTTAGCAGCAGCTCTCTTGAAGTGCTTCACAAAACATGCTACATTTCTCTACCGAATAAATGTCAAAACATTCCAACAGCTACAATTCTTAGGAGAAATCGTTCTTCTGAAACATTATTGACATCCTTTAACCCACATTTCCCGCTGCTCTCAGGCTTCCTACTGGCTAGTCAATTCTGATTTGGCAAGAGCCACATCGACATTTCTCCCCCACTGACTTGCTCAGCTGGTGTGAGAGATATCAGGAACCGGTAGGTAGGGCGTCGGGTCTAAGGGTCAGTGGTCTAGCACTGACCCAAGGTCAAGGTGATGGCAACCTCCCCCCAGAGACATGGTTTCATTTCTAATATGCTGTTGAAATGGATCAATAGCATTGTGGAGCGTGTCTTCCTTAGCACAAGAGACCATCCCTTTAAATGCTTCTAAATTACTTCTGGCAAACCAAAAGCTTAAAAGACAGCCAGAAAAAAGGTGGGGCAGGTTTCATTTTTCATTCCAAGGAGACGGTTTTTAATTCTAACAGCCACAATTTTATATACATTTCCCCCATATATAACATATATGTATATGGGAAAGAGAGAAACCCTCACATTGAGACTACATTGGCCAATTCTCATGCAAATCCCTCTGACCTATTTGAGAAATCCTTGGTAGTTAGAAAGTTTAATCAGGAATGGATATCTTCCTTTAATGTTTTACTTTTCTTTGTTTTCTTGATCTTTACTCCTCAGATGTTAGTCCTTAACCTTTTAAACAGCTGCCCTTTTTTTCAACTCCCTCCCTCCCATCTTTCTACAGATTATTTGAAAATGTGAAAGTCTTCCAGAGAGCACTGTGAGCAGAATCTCACACACGTGAGCAGAAAGACATCAGGATCTGCCCAAGGTCTACATGGGGGTTTCTAAGAGCAAGGACTGTCCTGTGAAAATACCACT